>JAJOOR010007220.1:0-22042 GCA_036250505.1 Solanum acaule | reverse complement strand
GAGACACCCTGCAAACTTCTGAGATATTTGATGTCTGATGGTAGTCATGTTGATGCTGACACACCTTATGCAGAGGTAGAGGTGATGAAGATGTGCATGCCCCTTCTTTCACCTGCTTCAGGAGTTATCCATTTTAAGATGTCTGAAGGTCAAGCAATGCAGGTAACGTGTTTGCAAACAAAGCATATATTTCTCTCGTCTGCATCAACTTAAACATAAGTTTGTGTGTAGGCTGGTGAACTCATAGCATCACTTGATTTAGATGACCCTTCTGCTGTTAGAAAAGCTGAGCCTTTTCTTGGAAGCTTTCCTGTTTTGGGACCTCCAACTGCTATATCTGGAAAAGTCCATCAGAGATGTGCTGCAAGTCTGAATGCAGCAAGGATGATTCTTGCCGGATATGACCATAAAGTTGATGATGTAAGTAATTTCATATAAAGATTTGAAGTGGATGGTAGAACGTAATTGCTTGTGGAACATCTTTTCATCTGAATAGTAATGTAAAAAACATTTTACCCAATACACGATTTAACACAACTTAATCTTCCAATACCAGGTGGTTCATAACTTGCTAAGTTGCTTGGACAGTCCTGAGCTTCCATTTCTACAGTGGCAAGAATGCATATCCGTGCTGGCAACACGACTTCCGAAGGACCTCAGACTAGATGTAAATGATTGGAGAATGATTTTTTCCCTCTGTTGTTGGAAAGTGGTAGGTCTCCTGCTCAATGAATGTTTTGCTTTATGTGTTCTTGTTGCAGTTGGAAGCAAAATTTAAGGAATATGAAGGAATTTCCAGCTTGCAAACTGTTGACTTCCCTGCCAGAATTCTTAGAGGTGTTCTTGAGGTGAGTCTTTTACTACATCTTCTTCTTATTTCACACTAATTTTTGTTGTTTTTTCTTTTATTAGTTCAAGCACTATATCTTCTAACGTTGATTTATTTACTTTAGACTCACCTAAGAACCTGCTCAGAAAAAGAAAAAGGAGCTCAGGAAAGACTAGTTGAACCTTTGATGAGTCTCGTCAAGTCTTATGAGGGTGGAAGAGAGAGTCATGCCCGTGGTATCGTCCATTCCCTTTTTGAAGAGTATCTATCGGTTGAAGAATTGTTTAGTGACAATCTCCAGGTTTGTTGTCTTCAAACAATTATTTTACGATAATCATCCTCTGCATGACTACTTATCTAAGTTTGGGCACCTTATACTTCAGCATCTGCACTTAAATAAAAGTATAGAAATATTTCAACCATTATATAATATGAGGATGTAGAGACACATAGTGAGGTACTAGAGATGTAAATTAACAAAAAACGTAATTTTTCTGACTTATTCACTCTTAATCCTATCCAATTTCTTTATCAAAATTTTCTTATTATTAGTATGGTAAACATTCCCTAAATTGTTTCTAACAAAGTGGCCCCTTATTATTCAGACCATGATTTTTTCCTAAAATGATTTGGATTTACATTGTAGATCATATATGCATTCTCATATTATTTATTTTATGTTACCATAAGCATCTATTTTTTTTTAAAAAAATTTGGCCAATCATCTCTATGGAAAGCCTCAAGATCATTTGAATTATCAAATTTTACTTGCTATTGCATGTCTTCTGTTTTATGATGTTGTCGGTATGAACATGCATACGCTGTGATATCATACCTTGATTTCTGGGTGATGTATCAGCTCTGTCATGTCAGTAACTTTACTCTTCCATTTTTGTTACTCGTTGAGATATTCAGTAATCTACAACTGCAAAATGGAAGGGAGTTGGAACACCACATTAATTCAACTGATATTTGATTCAGTTCTGATGTCTTCCTATTTCAGGCTGATGTGATTGAACGTCTCCGGCTTCAATATAAGAAAGATCTCCTGAAGGTTCTCGACATAGTGCTTTCTCATCAGGTATAAGCTAATTATTCATGTGTTGACTTTCCTTTCTTCTAATGTTGTTTAAGCTGGAAAATATCCAGTACCAATAATGTGTTATTTTACAGGGTGTTAAACGTAAAAACAAGCTTATACTTAGTCTGATGGAGCAACTGGTATATCCCAATCCTGCAGCATACAGGGAAAAACTTATCCGTTTCTCACAACTCAACCATACAAATTATTCCGAGGTTGGTATTGCATATGTTCTTCGATTAAGAGAGTGGTACTTCATACTTATGCTTGTCGAAATTTGAGAAACCATATTGTTCGTATCCATACCTTTGACTTACAATCTTGATATTAAGAAGATCTCTAAGATCAACGCTAGAAGCAACTGCTCTTGTCATTTTCTCCTTGGTTCCTGATATTGTGCGGACTTTTTTAGTTGCTATGGAGTTTTTGTAATGCCAGCCATTTATCATTGTTTAAGTGGAGCACAATGGATAGTGAGAACTGAGAATTAACATTGGCGGATCCAAAATTTAAACTTGATGGGTTCAGTCTTTAAGGTTCTTAGCGCATGCGCTTGCTCTCCTTGGGGACCATGTAGTCCGAATCCTCCATCACATCCTTCTGGTCTCTCTCTCTGTCTCAACCATTAGATACCGTTCTCGACAATCATCTAGTATGATGATTATTTGACAAGATTGTTTGATTCTCATGATGTATTATTAAATATATGGGTAACACTAAACCACTTAAACAGAATTTCTAAGTCTTGATTTGGATTTTACAGTTGGCACTGAAGGCCAGTCAGCTCCTCGAACAAACTAAACTGAGTGAATTACGTTCAAGTATTGCCAGAAGTCTTTCTGAGCTAGAGATGTTCACTGAAGAAGGTGACACTATGGATACTCCTAAGAGGAAAAGTGCCATTAATGAAAGAATGGAAGCTCTAGTGAGTGCTCCTTTAGCAGTCGAAGATGCACTTGTAGGCCTTTTTGATCACGGTGATCACACCCTTCAGAGGCGAGTTGTGGAGACCTATGTTCGTAGACTCTATCAGGTATTGTATTCAAAGACGTAGTATTACTTGTTTTGGTTGAATTTTAGGCGCATCTGCAGTTAAGAAATATTTATAGTTTCTTTATCTGACTTTTTATATCTACTCTAGCCTTACCTCATTCAAGGGAGTGTGAGGATGCAGTGGCACAGATCTGGACTAATAGCTACATGGCAATTTTTGGAAGAGCATGTGGAGAGAAAGAGTGGTTCTGGAGACAATGGGATGGTAAAACCGTTAGTTGAGAAACACAGTGAGAAAAAATGGGGAGCCATGGTTATTATCAAATCTCTCCAACTCCTGCCAACAGTACTAACTGCTGCATTGAGGGAGACAGCACATGGCTTGCATGCAGAGATGGCAAATGGATCCACTCCACCAGTCAGTCATGGTAATATGCTGCACATTGCATTGGTGGGCATCAACAACCAAATGAGTTTGCTTCAGGATAGGTATTACCATTGTTGATGTTGTGGTTTTCACAGCTCACTTTCTACTGCTAAAGTAACTTCTAAATAAGATACTCCCTCCGTTTCAATTTGTTTGTCAAGTTTTGACTTGACACAGAGTTTAAGAAAGTAAATAAGACTTTTGAATCTCGTGGTCTTAAATTAAAGATATGTGGAATGTACCAAAATTCCCTTTAATCTTATGGTCTTAAACATGCCATGTGGAAAGTTGGAATTAAAGAGTTGCCAAAAAAGGAAAGAGACATTTTCTTTTAAAACAGACTAAAACAGAAAGTAAGACAAACAAATTGAAATGGAGGGAGTATATGGATAAAAGCATGAGGCATACAAGTAGATACCCATTAACAAGTGGTAATAGGATAGACCTTTATCTGGTATGGCTGCATAATTTGCATGTGTATCTGGTCCAATGATGCCAGAAACTGACCTATATCATGTCTTTCCCTTGCTTATCATTGGAATACCATTGTTTGCAGTGGAGATGAAGATCAGGCTCAAGAGAGAATTAACAAGTTAGCCAAAATTTTGAGAGAGAAAGATGTGAGCTCTAGCCTTAAAAGTGCAGGCGTAGAGGTCATCAGTTGCATCATACAGAGAGATGAAGGGAGGGTGCCTATGAGGCATTCCTTTCACTGGTCAGCTGAGAAGCTGTATTATGAGGAGGAGCCTTTACTACGTCATCTAGAGCCTCCTCTATCCATTTACCTTGAATTGGTTTGTATTTTGCTTCACTTCATCTCTTCCTGTTATTTGTGTCCTAATTACTATTGGTGTTTTTTTTTCCTGGACCGTGAGCTGATCTTAGGTTCATAATTCCCCTGGAATACAGGAAAAACTTAAGGTCTATGATAATATAAAGTATACTCCATCCCGAGACCGTCAGTGGCACCTCTATACTGTTGTAGACAAGCAGAGTCCAATCCAGAGGATGTTTCTCAGAACACTTGTTAGACAATCAACATCAGATGACAGTTTACTAGCGTATCAGGGATTGAATCAGGGAACAACTCATTCCCCTTTGGCTTTGTCTCTCACTTCAAGAAGCATTTTGAGGTCCTTAACATCGGCACTGGAAGAGCTTGAACTTAATCTCCATAATACGACTCTCAAAGCTGATCATGCTCATATGTACTTGTATATTTTACGAGAGCAAGAGATAGCTGATCTGTTACCATACCACAAGTCAGTAACTTGTTTGTCTTCATGCTTTGCTATTAAGGACAAAAGTCGTCAGATGGCTCACTTCTGACTTTTTGCAGGAAGACAGACCTAAATAATGAGCACAAAGAGGCGGAAGTTCAGAAAATCTTAGAAGACCTAGCACATGAAATTAATGCATCTGTTGGTGTGAAGATGCACAAGTTAGGTGTTTGTGAGTGGGAAGTGAAACTTTGGGTGTCATCTGCAGGAGATGCAACTGGTGCTTGGAGGATTTTGGTTGCAAATGTTACAGGTCACACCTGCATTGTTCATGTAAGTTGAATTTAGCATGTATGTGAATTTTTTTAATGATTTATCTGATCTGAAACTGGCTTGTATTGTATTGGAGAGCACCCATCAGCCAGCGTTTGGCCTTGGACCACAAATGGTCACTTTCTTTTATCAATTTTCTCTCTTCTATTAGCTTTTCTGGTAGAGAGTTTAAAGTTAATCAAGCTTATGATAGAAATGGTGCATAGTACTGTGTTAGCACCATAAAATTTTGGACTGACTTATGTTGTTCCATGTCATGAAATAATTCATTCCAACTTCATGTATTGGTTTTATTCATAGAAAACTATTAACATTGATATCATGCTATTGGAAATTGAACTCTCAGATTTATCGAGAAGTTGAAGATACAAGAAAACAAAGAGTAGTGTATCATTCAGCCATTGGTGGTGGTCCTTTGAATGGCATGCCAGTTACAGCACCATATCCACCTTTGGATGCGCTTGACAAGAAACGGCTTTTGGCTCGCAAGAGCAACAGCACGACTTACTGCTATGATTTTCCTCTGGTAAACATCTGAATAAAAGTAGAATTCTGCTGGCTATTACAATCTGAATCAATATCAACATCCTAAAAAAAATCCCTCATGCAGGCATTTGAAGCAGCATTGGAGAAGTCTTGGGCAAGTCATAATCCTCGAACAGAAAAGCCTAAGGACAAGGTCCTCATGAAAGTCACAGAGTTAAGTTTTGCTGACAAAGAAGGAAGCTGGGGTACTCCTCTTGTCTCTGTGGTGCGTCAGCCTGGATTCAATGATGTTGGCTTGGTGGCATGGATAATGGAAATGTCTACTCCCGAGTTCCCTATGGGAAGGAAAATTCTTGTTGTGGCAAATGATGTCACCCACATAAATGGATCTTTTGGCCCAAGAGAAGATGCATTTTTCCAAGCAGTAACTGATGTTGCTTGCGCACAGAAAATTCCACTTATTTATTTGGCAGCAAATTCAGGAGCTCGTATTGGTGCAGCTGAGGAGGTAAAGTCTTGCTTCAAAGTTGGATGGTCTGATGAATCAAATCCTGAACGTGGTTTTCAGTATGTATACTTGACTCCTGAGGATCATGAGCGTATTAAATCTTCTGTCATGGCACATGAATTGAAGCTGTCAAATGGTGAAATTCGATGGGTGATAGATACTATTATTGGGAACGAGGATGGCCTAGGTGTTGAGAACTTAAGTGGTAGTGGAGCCATTGCAAGTGCTTATTCTCGGGCATATCATGAAACATTTACCCTGACATACGTAACTGGGAGAACTGTTGGCATAGGTGCTTATCTTGCTCGTCTTGGTATGCGATGTATACAGAGGCTTGATCAGCCAATTATTCTAACAGGTTATTCTGCACTTAACAAACTTTTGGGTAGGGAAGTTTATAGCTCCCACATGCAACTTGGTGGACCTAAAATTATGGCAACTAATGGTGTTGTTCATCTAACTGTCTCTGATGACCTCGAGGGGATATCGGCAATTTTAAATTGGTTGAGCTTCGTTCCACCATATTGTGGTGGTCCACTTCCTATTTCAACTCCTGTGGATCCTCCAGAGAGACCTGTTGAGTACTTCCCAGAAACCACATGTGATCCACGCGCAGCCATATCTGGCTTCACAGATGCAAGTGGAAAGTGGTTGGGAGGCATTTTTGACAAGGAGAGCTTCATTGAGACACTAGAAGGCTGGGCAAGGACTGTTGTGACAGGCAGGGCAAAACTTGGAGGAATCCCTGTAGGAATAGTTGCTGTTGAAACCCAAACTATGAAGCAAGTTATCCCTGCGGATCCTGGACAGCTTGATTCTCACGAAAGGATTGTCCCTCAAGCAGGGCAAGTATGGTTTCCCGACTCTGCAACTAAAACAGCTCAAGCATTGATGGACTTCAATAGAGAGGAGCTGCCCCTTTTCATTCTTGCCAACTGGAGGGGATTTTCAGGTGGACAGAGGGATCTCTTTGAAGGTATCCTTCAGGCAGGATCAACCATTGTCGAGAACCTCAGAACATACAAGCAGCCTGTTTTTGTTTACATCCCTATGATGGGTGAACTCCGTGGTGGGGCATGGGTGGTTGTGGACAGTAAGATCAATTCAGACCACATCGAAATGTATGCAGAACGGACAGCCAGGGGAAATGTCCTTGAGCCAGAAGGTATGATTGAAATTAGATTCAGAACAAAAGAACAGCTCGAGTGCATGGGTAGGACTGACCAACAGCTTATCAATCTCAAGTCAAAGCTTCAGGAAGCCAAGACCGCAGGGGTATACGCTAATGTTGATGCCTTAGTGAAGGAAATTAAAACCCGTGAGACACAGCTTTTGCCGGTGTACACGCAGATAGCTACAAAGTTTGCAGAGTTGCATGATACTTCGTCAAGAATGGCGTCCACAGGGGTGATCCGTAAAATAGTAAATTGGGAAACTTCTCGTTCATTCTTTTACGGACGTCTGCTTCGAAGAATTGAGGAGGATGTGTTGGTCAAAACTGTGAGGAATGCTGCGGGTGACCAGCTTTCTTACAAATCTGCTATGGATATGGTGAAAAGCTGGTTTTTGAATTCAAAACAAGGCAAAGTTGATGCTTGGATCGATGATGAAGCCTTTTTCTCATGGAAGAATGACCCCAAGAACTATGAAGAACAACTACAAGAATTGCGGGTGCAAAAGGTACTACTTCAGCTATCGAAGATTGGTGATTCAACATTGGATTTACATGCCCTACCACAAGGTCTTCTTTCCCTCCTACAGAAGGTTAGCAATCAAAGTCTCTTCTGTAGCATCAACATTTTCATCCATTTTATCTTTACCTGCTTAAGGTGCCTTGATAAAAACTTCATGTTTCCATGTGCAGGTCGAGCCAGCAACACGAGAGCAATTGATCAGTGACCTAAAAAAGGTGCTTAATTAGTCAAGCAGCTCGTAACCTGTCAGCAATCATTGTCTTCCATTTGATAAGACAGTTTCCTGCCAACCAGTGCATCCACCTCATTGGAGAAGCAGCACGGTTAGCGCACAATCTGTACCATGATGAATGATTGTTCTCTCTTCACTATCGATAATACATTGTAGAAGCTAGGCAGAACCACTGGTTTAAATTTGTCTCACGGAGTGTAAATATTAACATCTTGAGAGTGAGCAGGATGTAGTCTTCATTCGTTTGAGCAGAAAGATTAGCAGTTCAGCAGGCTCCTTTATTGAAATTCCTGCAGGCCTGATCACTCTTATGTATAATTACAGTGTTATCTTATAGTCTGTCTAACAATTGGTTAGCCTTGAAATTTATTTATTCTGAATAAAATATGAGCTGTAATTTATGCTCCTATTAGTTGCTTATTCAGTACTGAGTTTCTCTTGACCATCCTCTATTTCTCTTTCCACTATTAGTATTATTTTGTGTTATTCATAGTATTAGCTTGTAGCAAGAGTGCCAAGTCTTGACAGAACTTTGGTCAATGCCTTGAAAGATATTTATGTCTATGTTGGTGGATGAAGTTGAAACCGATCGTCTATTGAAAACAACCTCTCTAGCTTCCAAAGTAGAGGTAAGGTCTGTGTACACTCTATCCTTTTCAGATCTCATTTGTTGGAATTACAATGGACATGTTGTTGTCGAAGTCAAAAGACAATTGAAAAGCAAGAAGTAGAAATAGCAGTCATGGGCCACCTTTTGGTCCTATGACCCTATCTTTGAAAAATAGTACTCCCTCTGTCTCAATTTCTGTGACTTACTTTTCTTTTTAATCAGTTCCAAAAAGAACTACACATTTTTTTATTAAGTAACAATTTAACTATAAAATGTCTATTTTACCCTTAATGAAATGATTTACAGTCACACAATTTTTCATCATTCATTTTGGACCGCAAGTTTTAAAAGCCTTCCTTTCTTTCTTAAACTTCGTGTCGAGTCAAACTACCTCACATAAAATGGGACGGAGGGAGTAGTTTTCACGGAGTTGTAAATCAAAGTTTTTGCACATATTTCGGGGTAGTCTTTAAATTTTTGCCCCTCAAATTGATGGTCTTTAATGGTTAAACTACGGGATCTTAGAAATTTCATTTAATCACAATTAAACACCAACGATCTTAGTCACTTAATGGCTAAAACCAACAATAATCACGTATGAAGATGCTATTTGTTACCATGGTCAGTGCATATTTAAAGAAAGGAGCGAAAACACAGTCCAGTACATAAAACATCTCGCGAACCCTATAATCTTTGTTAACATGGTCAACAAAACCATCTTAAAACTATTTTACAGAGGTCTTGTTTAGTAGTACATAATTAATAGCTTCTTAATAAAAACAAGAAATGACAAAGGGAAACTCTTACGAAAAAGACTATATTATAACTACACTAACTTTTAACCAATCAAGAATACTTTATGGCAATTTGGCTTTAGGACCAAAGGACCACTATCTTTTTTTGGATAAAATGTCCAATCACTTTTTTTGAGGATCCCACAAGTCACTAAAAATTGAATCCAACTCCTTTTTTGTATACTTTTGGTTGATATTTTTTTTTCCCTTGGCCTAATAAGTTTTTGTTTACAATATTAAACTTCTTCAGGCAATTTTAATGAACATGTTAGCACAGCATCAGCAACTGTGAGAAAAATCTTGTCCTCACCAATTTGATCTGGAAATTTGGATGCATGTAGCTTGTCAATCACTACTCTCCCGGGGTTCGACAGAACAAGCTGTACAAGAAAAAATGAAGGTAAGATTCCGTGTCATATATGTAGTACAGAGGCAAATCCAGAATTTAAACTTGACGTCCTATAGACATGTTAGTTGAAATTTTCGTAATTTTTCACATATGTAAAGATGATTTACCTGAACATTTCTCTTTTTTAGGCTTCTATGCAACTCTTCCAAGGCATGGATGCCACTGGTGTCAATATCAGTAACAGCTATAAGGAGAAAAAACACGAAGAGTGGATCGATCAATATGTCATTTCGGAGTAAGATAACATACTTTTAATCTCTACTTACGTGACATCTCAACGATCAAGAATTGAATTTTAGGATCACTAGCTGCTTTTCGTTGTTCTTCCTCATCCATTAGCCATCTCAATATCCTGAAAAACGCGTTGATTAGTTTGTTATGTTCATTTTTTTCATAGTACATAAAGATATGAAAGAAAGGGGGAAAGGGGAAGAAATGTCTTTTACCTTTCCTTTATATAGTTAGAGTTTGAAAAGTATATAGCAGAATCAACTCTAACTATCAATACACCAGGAACTTTGGTTGCCTCGGGGTATTGTTGAGTGTTTCTATATACAGTTGTCCTCGGTATCCTGCCTAGAGTAGCTGTTCGTGGCCTCGTGACTTGGAGGAGAATCTTAGCAAATGATATTGTTACCTTTGGAAAATGAAAGTAACTATCAGATCTTATTACTGAAAGATACATTTAAGTTGATGAGATTGTTAAGTTTTTCTGTATGGACTTACCGCAATCAAAAGACCAATCTCAACAGAGGCAAAAACCACGCCAAAGAATGCTCCAATGCAAGCAACAAAGTCAAATTTATCGATTTTCCAGATCAAAATTGCTGCTTCATAGTCAATTAAGCCCAGTACAGCTGAGATAATGATGGCAGCTAGGATTGCATTCGGAGTAAACTTAAAAAGAGGTGTTATGAACTCCAAAGTTAGGAACACGACAACAGCCATGACAATGTTGGAAAATGCAGTTTGGCAGCCAGCCATGTAGTTTACTGCTGATCGAGAAAAGGAACCTGCAAGAGGTGAATCGATCAACTAGTTAGACAAACCAACTAATGAGTTGAAAGTTAAAAACACATTATATCATTACTGATCATACTCCGTTTGCTTGTTGATTTGTCTTACCTGTAGCTACATAACAGGATGTCATCGAGCCAACGATGTTCATAGTTCCAAGTGCTACCATCTCTTTGTTTCCGTCCAACTGGTAGTCCTTCATTGAAGCAAATGTTCTTCCGATTGCAACAGCTTCCTATGAATGAAAAGGTAATAGATCATACAATTAGTACAGAAATGTGAAAAGGTTCCTTCTTCGATATTTCATTCAAGATTTGACTTACCGTCAATGCAATCACACCAGCTACAATACCAGTTCTAATCCCTTTTATGAGATAGTCACCACTGAAATATATTTTATCGACAGATGGAGGATTGATTCCCTTCTCTATGGGTCCTACCTGGTAAGATCGTTATACAAGTCGATTAAAAAGAGATCATCATTTTACTCCAATGATGGAAAGTTGAGTGAAAGTAGGAAGAATCTAAAACAAGAACTTACAATGGCAACTCCCCTCTTATCAGCATGAGTAATGTAGACAAAAAAAGTCGAAAGAATGACAGAAATCAAAGGAGCAATTGCAGGTACCCAAAACAGCTTTTTATTCTTCCTTCCCTGGTTGCCAAAAATATCTTAGAATCGAGTAAACGCTATCAAATGCTTTCAAAATTTAGTTGATAGAGCACAAGACACTCACAATGTACTTCGCGAACAAAAGAAAAGTTAAAAAGGTAGCTCCGATGAGTATTGTCTGCCAATTCCACTGCAAGTTGTTGCAAAATTTCAAGTTATCCATAAAAGACATCCTAGGTAGGATGCTCTCGAGTGACCAGAAAACTTACTTCATGTTCGACCGAATGAAACACTGACTTCATCACAGAAATGATATCTGTTTTCTTAGTAAACTTCTTAATGCCCAAAAAACCTTTAAGTTGCTGAAGGGCAATTGTGATGGCAGCACCACCCATGAATCCAACAACAGCAGCATGAGATAGAAAGTCTATCAAGAAGCCCAATCTGCCAAGAAAACAACGCGGGAGGGCAAGTCAGAAAGGGAAGGTAACAAAGAACAAATATAATCAAACCTCTCTATAACAATGTCGTTTGTCTGAATGTTATTTATCTGCTAGAGCAAAATGACTGTTTAGAGAACATATGATATAACGTAATATGAAAAAGTGGTTTCAAAGAAAACTTGGTCGTTATAGTGAAATGTTGTTATAGAGGATGACTGTTATAGAGAGGTCTGACTATACATCCAACTCGATACTCAAATGTTTTAATCACCTTAGGATCCCAAGAGTAGCCTGAGTAATGCCAGCGAAAAAGGTTGCTGTGAAAGCAAGCCTCAGATACTCGTCTGGATGTTTACTCGGATCAATTTCATTCCGGAGCAGAGTTCCTAGCAAGAGTGACACAACAGCCACAGGCCCTATGGCTATATCTCTTGAACTGCCCATGAAGGCGTAAACTAGAGGTGGTACAAAGCTGGAGTCTGGAATTTCAAACAAAGAGAAGAATGACAAAGGATATTTTGCAATTATTAATAAAAATAAAGTTAATAAGGAACACTTACATAATCCATACTGAGGAGCTAAATTTGCAAGCTTTGAGTAGCCAATGTCCTGTCATACAAGTTGAAAGTTTTTTATAAGAGTTTTGTAAAGATCCTAACAATACTGATTTCATTAATACAAATCCTCCGGGCACTATGTTTCTCAGATCCTTCGATAATGTCATCAGGTGTGTGTCGTATCCTCTACAAGTTATGCATTTTAGGAGGATCCGAGCAACATAGTCCAGGCACACTCTTTACCTGAGGAATACAAAGACTTGCAATGGTGAGACCAGAGATAAGATCACCTCTGAATTTTCTTAAGTTATAGCTTCTACCCCAATCTAGTATCGGAAATATGGCCTGTAAACCAAGTACAAGCTTCCTAGACCTCGGTTGATCCTTGAAAGGACGTAGTGGATCATCTGCGAAGAACGTCTCCTTCACAGTAGTCTTAAACTCTTTGAATATGCCCTGTTTTGGAGGGACTCCAACCTTGTGAATATAGGGTGTTTGGTTGTGTTGTGACGAGGAGAAACTCCTTATGTCCATCTCTTTTTTTTCTTCTGCGTCAGCATTAGAATTAGCCATGCTAGAAAAGAACACCTAATTCACCTGTAATGCAGAGGAAATACAATTGAGTTATATCACCATACGAAATACTAAAGTTTCATTCAAGCTACTTATTGCTACCAAATCAACAACACCGTATGTTAAGTGTATGCAGACCTTACCCCTACCTCGTGGAGGTGGAGAGACTGTTTTCGAAAGACCCTCAACTCAAGTGAAGCAAATCAAAGTAGTAATGGAAAGGAAAAACGGTAGTGAAGAAAACATAACAACTAAGAGGAAAGCAGTGCAAGAAACATCAATAACATAGTGCGATCACCTAAACTTAGTAAACAACAAATGATGACAGATACCAAAAGTCAGAAACTACATGAATAAGGCTAATACTACCTACAACAGACACAGTGCTCTAGACTACCACCAAGCCCTATCCTGTCAAAAAACAAGACAACACTCGACTATTTACTAACCTTCTACCCTAATCCACGACCTCCATACTCTTATCTAAGGTCGTGTCCTCAGTCAAGATATTAGATCAACTTCTATTAGATGTAAAACCATGTGATAAAACAAGAA
This sequence comes from Solanum acaule, assembly GCA_036250505.1. Lineage (NCBI taxonomy): Eukaryota > Viridiplantae > Streptophyta > Magnoliopsida > Solanales > Solanaceae > Solanum > Solanum acaule. Next base: position 8,668 of record JAJOOR010007220.1, on the reverse strand, counting down.
GTTACACCAACCCTTTCAAAAATTCAATGAACACAGAGGGAAACTTTTAGTTCCAAAACTTACTGAACTTTGCACTACATTAGAAAGTTCTTGCTTGTCCCTTATATAGATAACTAGAGACTTACAAGTTAAAGTTTTAACTCTATAAGACTATTAGTGGTGTACTAAAAAAGTAAGCATTTGCCTGGCACATACTATAATTAGAAGCTACAGAACAATTTTATATTCTGTCTAAAAGACAGATGGATCGTCGATAACCATTGATTTACACAAAGTGAGCATGAAATGTTAATAACCTCTATAATTTGAACACATCTAGTATGACAAGATTGAACAATTGACAACCAAAGTTCGGTATGTTGTTCAGAATTAGGCATGTAATTCACCTCACATGGTGCCAATATTTTTCACTAGGACGAAATCTAGAATAACTTCGAATTCATAAAACAGAACATGATACTTTGTTCAACATACGACTAGTGAAAAAAGGCTTAACGTTTGTTTGATGCATGAATTTGTTCTGGTTTGAGGAATTTATTCTAATGTAAGCACATACTAAAGATCGCGTAAAATATCTTGTTTGATATCAACTCAGGAGTAACATATACATTTCGAAACTCATTCTCTCAACTAAGAACTCACAGCATTCATAACATCTAAATTTTGAATCCGCCACTGAATAATTCCATGATCATGCTCATTCTCTTTAGCTGTTTAATAAAACGTACGAAAGTAGTTCTACTATTAAGATGTTTAATAGTAATAACGAATATTAAGCGTTGTAGAACATTAATAAGGACTTCTTAGAACATTTTTGATATGATTTCCAGCAGAGTTCATTTTTTGTTTTTGTTTTTTGGAACCCCAGAATAACCTGCAGCAATAAAACACTCCATAGTCTATAAACCACACGGGAGATCTAAAGGAATTGAGGGGAAGTAATCCCGGATCATCCATATGGATAATCATCCTCTAAAGTCTAAACCAAAGGAGTCATCTCAAAGGACGGAGAAATAATAAAAGAAGTTTATTATTCCAATTTTAGCACAACAAATATGCAATGGCTAGACAAAATCCAACTTTCATATGCCTTATTTAAAAACCATTGATAGTGGACCAAATTAGTACCTAAAAATTAAAGAAATGGATTTTTTCTACCTACATAATTATCTTTTAGGTCCCATATATAATTAATGGTTTAATTTAAAGAACTTCAAAAGGGTAAACGTGTAGTTATGTGACTTTTTATTTTAAAACAAAATTAATGAAACACGTAAATGGTCAATATCGTCATTAAAAATTAAAAAGTCATCATAATTTATTAAGAGGATAGTATCCACTTTTATTGGAACTTTATAGAGGCATATGTCCCATAATATATTAATATATACCCATTTGTCCCAATTCATATGATGCATTTTAATAGACACGAATTTAAGGGGAAAAAAAATATTCGTGAAATTAATGGTCTACAATAAAACAAAATATTGGAGACAGACTAAAAAAGAAAAGTGAATAACATAAATTAGAATATTAAATGACACATTATCATAAACTAGCGCTTTTTTTGTTAAAGAATGACAAAAGTTCCATATCGGTGGTTAATGAGATGGGTGGACTCTTTATAAGGCTTGGGCAATCCTCCTCCCTTTGAGCTAGCTTTTGGGGTGTGAGTTAGGCGAGGATTGCCCAAGCCTTATAAGGAGTCCACCCATCTCATTAACCACCGATATGAGACTTTTGTCATTCTTTAACACCCCACCTCACGCCCAGTGCTTAGCATCTGATGCGTGGGCAATTTTTATTTTGTGGGCCCCAACATCGGGTGAGACGGGCCCTGCTCTGATACCATGTTAAATTAAGTCTTAGGCCTGACTCACACCCCAAAAGCTAGCTCAAAGGGAGGAGGATTGCCCAAGCCTTATAAGAAGTCCGTCCACCCATCTCATTAACCACCGATATGAGACTTTTGTCATTCTTTAACATTTTTCTAGTAGAGAAATCTTGAAGGGTCAATGGCTCATGGTTCGAAACTCCATAAATAACGGGCTCGTCTTTCTATGTTTCCTCACTTAAACCCCTAGCATTTTGTCTATAACATAATTCAAATCAATGACGCGCATCTAACCAACATATACCGCAGTCTAACACTAAACCAAAGCTCTGGGGGTAAATGAAAGCAAGCACACATGTAATATTACTATTCATAAACTTAAAATTCTAAATCCGCGACTTTCAAAAAGTAAAATGTAGCCAAAAATGTTGAGACAAACAGTATTTTGAAAAGGCAAACACAACATAAAGCAAGATATGCACACTCTACGGTCCAAATTAAAAAATAAAAAATTCCACTTATTCTGAAATTATTTTTTTAGAGAAAAAAAAAAACAAACCTTCAAGAGGAACAAGATGCCAGAACAAGCCTTTTTTTTAGTTAGTCTGGTACTAACGGTTGGCAATGCTGTCCTAGTTCAATGAATCTAACACCACTGAAAAATAATTTTTCTCTCTAATCATATCAAAAGGAAAATAGAAAAAAGCCAAATTATAAGATTCCTCAAAAGAAAAACCTCAAACTTGTTATGATTTGTTTGGTTATCAAGAAAATTTAGAGAAAAAAAAAGGTTAAAGAAAGTGGAGTGAAAAGGGCACAATGAGAGACTGATAGTTATTTAGAGTATTAAAAAAATGAAGATAGAAGAAGATTATTATTATAGTTTGTACAAAAAGGGGGAAAAAGGACCATTAATTATTTTTCCATTAAAGCTTCAAGTGTGTATATGAGGGAAAATAAACAAAGACACTAAATTCCATAAATTAATTAGTACTCTCTTTTTTCGGTAATTCTTTAATTTCAATGACATTTTGATATATTCTGAGTATCTTTAATTTAAAATAATAAGATTTAAAAATAATTTTTTGTTTTTAATTTTTTTCATCAAATCAAAATTAGACAAATAAATTCTGAAGTTAGTAATGTGGGGTATTGAGGTTGTTTGAATAGTGACATAATATGGTCTAGGTTCACAAAAGTTAAAAGAGACAACCTTGTTTTTATTTGAAGAAAAGTCTAATGTTTGAAAAGTCTATGGTGATCTAGACTTTAGGGTCTTGCCACTATATTTGAGGCAAAAGTCTCCTAAGAAAAAAAGTAGAAGATGTCGAATGAATAATAGTCAAAAACTAGAAGTATTTTGGATTTTGATTTATTTTAGGTATTTTTAAGTTAAAATTACTTTTTAATATTTATAGTGTTTGAGTAAAAGTAAAAAGTAATTTTAAGTACTCATTTTAAGTTAAAAAATAAAAATAAGTCAAAAGCAATAAGTCAATTCAAACAGGTTCTAAAATTCTTTACGTTCTATTTCTTTTATAATCATAAAAAAAATCATCTAATATTTTTATAACAAAATATGAATATATGAAAAAAATTTGTTTAGTATGTTTATGTTTGCTAGATTTGATTACTTGAAAAACTTTATATTTTTCGTAAGTCGCACATGCTTTTTGTTTCATTTTATGTGTCACAATTCAAAATACGAGAGTCAAAGAGGGTGTTTGGATTGACTTAAAAGTTAGTCAAACCTACTTTTAAGTCAAATTTTTTTACTTTTGAAATTGTTTGACAAATATAAAAAAATAACTTAAAATAAGTCAAAAATGACTTAAAATAAGTTAGGAAGTGTTTGACAAGGTAAAAAAAAAAGACTTAAAAGAAGTTTAAATTGACTTAAAATAAGTCAAAAAACCAAAAATAGATCTCCCGCGACTTTTTATTTTTGACTTAATAATTATTTTTAAGTCAATCTAAACGGGATCATTTTTTTTGTGTGTGAATTTGATTATTTGAACATAATTTTTCTTTGTATAGTACTTACATATTTAGAAAAATATATAAAAAGTACTATAAGTCAAAATAATTAACAATTAAATATATTTGAAAAGAAAACATGGTCAAGCAAAACTCATTTGACTCTCTCCAAATTGTAATAGTATCACATACAGTTCTAATTTATTTTCTTACCTTTTGTTTTAAAATGTCATATTTTTATACTTAGTAAATTTTGAATGCTAATATTTTCATTTTATTCTTAATAATACTTACTTATATTATAAGGATGAGGTGACATGTTTAAAATCATACAATGAAAATAATATTCTTTTATACTTGTACATGCATTTAATTTAAAATCACTTAATTTAAGCATCTTCTTTACCTTCTTAAGTTTCATGTCTAGCCAAATTAAGATACAGAATATAAAATAATAGGAATAGTTTTTTTTTTCTTTGTCTTATTTTTTCTTTTTAGTCTATTTTCAAGAAAGTGTTTTTTTTTCTTCTTGATACTCTTTAATTCCAACTTTTCACGTGATAGGAGTATTTAAGATTACAAGATCAAATAACATTTTGATACATTATATATATCTCTAGTTTAAAATTATAAGATTCAAAAGTCTTCTTTAATTTTTTAAACTCTGTAACAAGTCATCAAGAACCAAACAAACAAATTAAAACGAAAAAGTATATATTAATTATTATGTTCGACGATGATAAGTCTTTTATAGAAACATTAATTTATAGTAAAATAAACACCTCATTTATTATTTTTCATAATTAAAAAAAATGTACAAATTCATTATGAATAAATAACAACAAAGGAGGAATTATTTATTTTGAAAAATTATTTGCCAGAAACCAAAATATATCACTTATTATGGACAAGAGTAGGTACACTGAATTTAAGTGGTGTAAATTATAGTTGGAACAGTAAGACCGCAACTTTAATGTCAATAAATTGTAAGCTGACTTTCACATTCACAAATTTAAAACCGTTACCAACTCATATGTATTTTTTTTAAAAATATTATTTTCGTTCGCGTATGAATATAATTTGCATCAATTGTATTTATTCACGCAATGAATATACATGTATTAAATGTATTTGGTCGTACAATGAATACAACCAATACAAAATAACAAAAATACGGGAGATTCTATTCATTTGCTCTAGCTAACTTTGTTTGTATTCATTTGTTCTACTGTATTAATTATTACCAACTTGTATTATTTGTACTCATTTGCTCTAACTTCACTTGTATTCATCCGCTTTATTGTATAAGTTCGTATCACTTGTATTTAATTATTCACTCTAATTTCTATTGTATTCATTTATAGTTACTGTTCAATTATCACACAAGTTGCATATAGGTTGTATGCGTTCACTTAATTTTTTTTAATCAACACATGCAATTACAATATAGATTGCATGCGCTTGCTCAACTTATTGTAATTTATATATTATACAACGAAATGCAGTGAAGATACATATGAAGAAGACGAAGAAGGATGACGACCCAGTTATGAGATAAATAAAATTTCAAGAGTCAATATGTTGTTAATAATTAAGATTTATAATGCTTTTTACGTAGTTTCCAAATTAAATAATATGTGTTACTTTTTTTGTCCCATTTTATGTGACACAAATAAATTAATTTTATGGATCAATCAATTTATTTTATAAGCAATCGATTTTTTATATGTTTTTTTAAAAAATATTTTAAGTTGTCAATTATCATGATTTATAGTATTTTTCATGCAATTTTTAAATATATAAAAAATTTAAAAAGTAAAACAAATAAATTAAAACGAAAAAAAAAAGGCAAATGTCATGTTGACTGCCACCTATGTGGTTATCCATACTTATATAGTAGAAGTAGATATGTACAACAAACCATTGTTTGACATTGAAGATGCATACAACATACACTTGTATGTCATTGTATTTTTAGTATATCACACTTATATCTTATGATACACAAGTATTATACATTGAAATACAATGATACATACCATATTTTTAGTGTGCGAAGGACAATAACGTAATGAGTCAAACGAGGCTCATTCATAAATTAACTTACTCTGTGGACTATGAGTACCAAAAACTATATGAACAAGTAACAGTCAAATAGATAAAACTAGCAACAACCTTTCAATAAAAAAGGGGATTCAACAATAATACACCATTAAGAGATGTGCAATGACTAGGATTTTTACTTATATATATATATATATATATATATATATATAATATAAATAATTATTGAAACCTTAATTAATTGTTGTTATTCCACCTTAATCATGTATCTAAAGACATCTCCAACGTACGCGGAAGGTATAACTTGAAATAATAGCACTTTATTAAATTTATTTGCCAATGATTGTTCAAAAGAAAGAAAAAAAATTGTGAATCATTAAGAATAATTCATTTGAAAAGAGAAAATAAATCAAAGAATGAAAATATTTTTTGACTTTAGGATACATTATTACTCGTGGCATTTTTGTAACTTCAAAAAATTGTTATTAGTCAAATAAGATTTTAAATAATTAAACAAATGGAAAACCAAATTGTCGGCCTAAAAGTATAAAATGTAAGACATCTCAAAATTTAATACTTGTATTAGTTCCAATAATTCACAGATTATTGATAACCAATGGCCCATCCTTATAATTTGTTAATGATACGTTGACAAATCTTATACTTCCTCCGTCCCATTTTATATGTCACCTTTTTACTTTTCACTTGCATTAAGAAATGATGTAACTTTACCATTCTACCCTTATTTAATTTTTTTGGAACTCAAGTTTTCAATCAATGAATATGAATTAATTTATTTTGATTAATTAATTTAACCAATGAACATGAATCATTTACTTAGCTTTTCTAAGTTGGTCAAATATATTTTCAAGGCTAATAACTCACAAGGGTAAAAAGGGAACAATATGGTAATTTATACATTGATTTTATGACATGACAAGTATTATGAATCAACTATTCATAGAAAGGGATGACATATAAAATGGGACGGAGGTAGTACTAGCTATTATTGTTCCTCTTTATTTTAAACATATCAATTTTCCTTTCAATAAAGTCCGGTGATACATAACTTTAACTGAATTTAATAGTATAACTCTTGACTTGTCTCCTTCGGAATATAATATCTATTTGACAATGTTAACGTTCTTGTGCATTTGTATACTTAACATCTTTTATGTGTTTTATCGATACGAGATTTGCTTAGAATGTTACAGTATGTAAATCTAAAATTGCTTAGGAGTTAATTAGGAAAAATGTTATTAGAAAAATAGAGATTAGCGTTGGATAATTGTTATAGTTAAACAATAAAATCATTCTATATAATCTTATTTAGCGATATATTATCGAAAACATTTATCAACTGAGATCTATTTATCAATAAATTAGCGATAAAATTCATAACTAATTTTTTTTTTAAATAATAGTGAAGTGAAATGCCGCTACTTGTCCCCATCTTTGTTCAAGAATAAAATAAAATAAAAATATAGAGTTGAGAAAGTTAATTAGTGGATGGAATTTAGGGCAAATTAATGTGGCATAGTATTTGACGTGTCTTTGAGGTTGGATTAGTTATCTGCTTGACTTTAGAAATTTAAAATGAAGTCAACAAATTGTAGATATTTATATTTGAATATTATTTTTCTCCATCCCAAATTAATTATTGTGTTTTATTTTTCGAGAATTAATTTAATTAGTCTTTGAAATAAAATTAAATTAGATCAACTCAATATTTCATATATAAAATGTTTATACAAAAAAACTATTATATATTGTAATTTTATTTAGCAGATTAATTTGTCGTAATTTTAAAATATTAAAAGGTAAAACAATAATATTATACTTGTACGGACTTCTTAAATAATAATATCGTTTATTTCGATATTCCTTTAACTGTGAAATGATAATATATATAAAAAATATATGCTATAAAATAACATAAAAGATCCGTTCCATATAAAAGATGATTAATATATAAATATAGTGAAATATTATTATAAACGGAAAAGGGTCAAAATTACCCCTGAACTATGCGAAATATACCCTTCGTTACATTTTGGGATAAAAAATCCCCCTGCCGTTATCCTAAGAGACCACAAATACCCTCAAGAGTTTACACCCCAAATTTTTAGTGACATGGCAAGCCACGTGGGACTAATCCTTCCACCTAAGCGTTGCCAACTAGGATTCACTACAAAAGAACTAGACCTTTAACGGCTACGACAGTCGCCACAAAATCCCAGAAAGTCGTCACTAAAAGTTTTTTAACAATAAATTCTGATTTGTGTGTTTTTTCTTCATTGTTTTTAAAAAACAAAAAATGATATCAATTAAGGAGGAGTTTGAAGACACTATATGTTTTATTTTTATATCATATGTAAATGTATAAAATGTACAATGATGCATTATTTAGTAGGAGATTTGAAATGAGAAGTAATTTTGATGATTTTCGTAATAATATTGAATGTTTTTAATGTTAATAGTCCAAGTTATTTATTTTAGAATATTAGGTTGCAACCGAAAATTAATTATCATATTATTTTGTTGAAAAAATAGGTTTTACTAGCGAATGATTGTTGCAACCTTAGTCGCCACTAAAAATCACTCATAATCTTTAGTGGCAATATTTCAGGATTTTGTGGCGACTATTGTCGCCGCTAAAGGTCCAGTTCTTTTGTAGTGAATCCTAGTTGGCAATGCTTAGGTGGAAGGATTAGTCCCATGTGGCTTGCCATGTCACTTAAAATTTGAGGTGTTAACTCTTGAGGGTATTTGTGGTCTCTTGGGATAACGGCA
>JAJOOR010007219.1:0-22833 GCA_036250505.1 Solanum acaule | reverse complement strand
ATTTTCCTTTTATAATTCTAGCCCATTTCTACCCCCCCCCCCCCCCACCTTAAACCTATTTGAGACCAAAATTTTGGCCTTTTTTTTTACAAATTTCCAGAAGCCCACCTCAGCCCCAAAATTCAAGCCCAATTCAAATATCAAAAGACTAAAGCTTTGGGCCTTTTTTCTTAAAATTCAGATGCCCACTATAATTTCCTTTTATTCCAATTTCCAACACCAAATAATTCTTAGCCCATTCTAATACAACATTACAACAACAACACCAAAAACCCAATTCCTTTCCCAATAAAACCAATAACAATACAACGTTGCAAACGACCCCACCCCTACATCGTCTTCTTCTTCTCTTTTCTCTCCATCTGTGAAATCGCCTAGAAATCCGGAAAAGCAACGGCGCCTATACATGTCCAATTGTCCCATCCCCTTTTCCCCCTTTTAGGGATTTCTGAATTTGTTTCATTGTTGCCTCAAAAAGGGGATATGAATTTGAATTTCAAATTTGAAATCTTGACCGTTTATATATATAAAGGTACGGAAAAAGTGAAAAAGAAAAAATGGAAATGGAAAAAGTGGAAAAGAAAAAGTGGAAAGGAAATGGTGGGGGGAAGAAATTGATAGAGAGAAAGAATTACAAGTTAAAAGGTCGCACAAGAAATACAGAAGAGGAGATTTTTTTTCTCATCGTTTCTTTGTGGGTTGCTGGAAACCTGCCGAAATCCTCAAAGTTTTTACGATTTCGTGGTAGAAGAATCACTGCCCTCAAGCTCGTCATGTCAGTTCGCTGCCCCTGAAAAGGTAACATCCCTTTTCAAATTTTAGTTTCTTTTGTCATGAATTAATGGTTGCTTAGTTTCATGATTTGGGGTCGTGATCTTTCCGTTCAAATTGATGTGATGACTATTTGATTCTGTTCCTTGTCTTAAACATGAATATTTTCATTTAGTTACGAGATTTGGTTTCTTCCTGTTTTCCCCTCTCTATTTCTAATGTTACCTCTGTCTACGGCTTACGTCATGGTTTCTACTTCTTGTTTGAGTTTTTCATATTCATAGCACGGCTCAATAATTATGGATTTGTCAAAGAGTGTTCCTATCTATATTTAACTTTTTGGAATGTCAGAATGATAGGTACCACGAAAGTTTAAAAATGCTTAACCTCGGAGGATAGACCGACGCCCAGTAGCGTTACTATTAACTAGTATTTTATTCAGAGTATAAGTTTATGGTCTTTATACTTGTAATCACCTCAAACTTGGTTAATTTCTTGAAATCCATGTCCTACACTTTTTTTTTCCTAAGTGTTGATGTACGTTTCTTTTTTCCTAAACTATGCAATATTTGTTTTTAAATAGTCACATGAATTTATGTATAACCAAGGCATAATTGATAGCTCTCTGTTTCAACTTTAGTGCAGCAAATCTTTTGGATTGTTTGAGATGAGCTTCTTCTTTCCTTTAAATTGAATGCATTTTGGTGCCTAATTAATGTAGTGTAAATGATGTGTGATTATGAATAAGATGTTTCTGATCAGTTTTGTTTGCCTGTTATATGTTTGTTTATGAATACATCTTTGTTAAAGTACTGGCCTGAGCTTAATTCAATAGCATGTGTTTATATGCTTTGGTCTCATTTATTGTTATGCATATGTAGTATGTAAACGAATGTTCATTTACATTTTTCCAAATTTGAGTTTGAGATGGAGGACAACCATTGGTCGAATCCCCCCCCCCCCTTCATTTGTATAATTAGTCAAGTTTTCCTTTGGTTTCTAGTTCTGTGCATTTCCATAATCAACTTTGCCTTATTAGTTAACGTATTTTCTTTATAGAAGATTTCAATGAATGTTGTCAATTAGTTAATGTTTTTCTTTGTTTATCTAAAATTTGTTTTCTTTATGCTAATATAGTTCTTTTTTGTTTGTTGTGAAATCCACCTCGGATTGAGTCCAATGGGCTCCCTTTTCCCTTCGCAGTTTGAGAGGGCCATAAAGGCCCAAAAATTCTTTTATCGAGTCAACCAACCTTGAGAGATCAAAGAACAGGTCTTTAGAGTTGATGTACAAGTTTCGAAAAGCAGAAAAATAGGTTGTATACATCCGATATACAACAAATATATACAGAAAGGGTAATTGGGTTAAACCCCAAAAACAGCAGCGAATTTGGCCCAAGAAAGGCCCAAATTCAACCTCTCCCTTATTCTTAAATTATTTAATTGTGATTATTTATTGTTTGTTGTTTTATTAACTAAAATTGTTAATTAACTCAATCGAAATCCCCAAAAGATGAACTACTTCTTTATGTTGTTTTGTTTTTTAACAAATTTGAATTTTATCAAACTCTAGTATTCTTTACACATTTAAATATTTTTAGTCATAACTTTCATTTGTCTTTAATTAGTTTAAAATGGTTTCTTTCTTTATTGACTAATTGGTTTAAATTATATTATCTTTAAAAATGATTCAAATAACTTTTAATCAATTTGGTTTGTTTTTTTTTTTGTCAAAATCCTAATCACGTGTATTTTAATTCAAATTCTTTATTTAGGTCCCTTTCTCCAAAAATAAAATAAAATAAAATGTGTCCTTTATTTAATTATTTTCTCAAAGTTAATCAAATAGTGTAAATTATTTTTATAATCATTTTCCTAAGAAAATAGTCAAAAATATTTTAACCAAGTTATAGGATAACCACGTTTTAGCGGACGCTTCAAATGCCTTAAAAACCTTCTTGAAGCATAAATAAGAACTTCTAGCCCATTTTGTCTAAATTTTTAAAGACTTAATCTGTTAGAGTCTTTTTAATTCAAGTTTTCTTAATTTCTTTAAAAAATTAAGTGGCGACTGTTTTCTAAGTATTTTTCAAAAATTGTTTTATACTTAGAACATTTCAGAACGTGATTGTCACACCCCGAGCCTACACCCTGGGAGGGGGACCGGCACTTGGAGACCATTACTGGTCCCAAGAGAACCCTTGGCCTGGCTTTCTTAACTCAGCGGAAACATAACTCAACAGCTCAACTCAAAGCAATGAAAGGTTATAAACAACCAACTGATAAACACTGACCAAAAAGGCAACTCGAGTCTCAAAATAGAGTAGTAATATATACATAGATGAGAGACTCAAAACTAACTGACTAACTGTCTATGAAGCCTCTAAAATACTAGGATGGATGTTGGGACAGGCCCCGCAACATCCTAATAAAACAAAACTAAGAGAACAACATAATCGAGTCCTCCGGAACACAAGAAGGCTCACCACTGACTCTAGAGTGCTCAGCTGGATCAACGGCGTGTTGGATGCTGATCATGGGTATCTGCATCTGCATCATAATAAGATGCAGGCCAATTGGTGTCAGTACATGGAATGTACGAGTATGCGAGATGGAAAGCTAAGCAACCTGGCTAGAAAGAAATCTGGAAGAAACTGAATAACTTACCTGGCTCAACTCAACTCAACCTGACTGACTTCTTTTCAATATAAGGCAATTTAAAGCGAATGCAATATAAAGAAAAGTCGTTTAAAACATGTTATAAACTCTATGTGTATACAAAGATACAATAAGCCTGAGATGTATATAGAAATACAAATGAACTGATGTATATAAAATACCATAATTACTGTGTATGAAAATACAATAACTGTTGTGGGAGTTTCTCTAACCGACAACCATCAAATAGAGCTATAGTGATGATACAGCGATCGACCTCACGCTGCCAAAGCATCCTATTCCCGACCAAAGGTATAGGACCTGAACTGCCTAATGGATCCACTAGTCTAATCTAAAAAGGATTCATCTAAAAAGTATGATCCTTTTTCTACCCATGGTGGCTAACATGGTTCTATGGGGGCTGTGGGTTCTTTGAACGCTCCCCCAATTCAGTGCTCGATATTACTCCCAAAAATGTACTGGCTCTTATGTTTTTTAAAACATATATCTTCCTGCTGATTGAGATAATTACTCAAAAACTAGCCCGAAGGCTCTTTTGGAAATCTCAGTTTCCAACCTTGTTTAAATGTGAAAACATTTCTTTAAAACTTCTTTTCGAATACATAGTTCCCTACTAACTTTGAGAAATGAACTCAACTTTAAACTCTTTACTCAACTTGGAACTCTTTACTCTTTACTTGACTTGCAACTTGAGCCTTAGAATGAAGTGAAAACGTTCAATAAAGACTCTTGAACAACTTAGAAAACTTGCTTGAACTAACTTCTTAACTTTGCTTGACTTGACTCTAACTTATCTTTAACTTGATACAAACTCACCTTGAATTGGATTATGGATTCAAGGTATATAATCACATGTTATGGATGAGTTCTTGACATTTAAATGCAACTTGAAGTGTTGGAAACAACTTGGAAACATAGGTACAATACCATGGAACATGCATGAAAGAGTAGGGAATGAAAGGGAACACTTGGTGTCCTTGGCGCTCTGCAAGGCGCGGAGCGCCAGCCCTCCAAGCTCAGCAGGGTCTGCTGGCGCTCTGCTAGGCGCGGCTCCCCAAGGGGTGAAGTTCAGAACACTTCTTGGGGCGCTCTGCAAGGCGCGACGCGCCACCCTTTATCCCCGAAAACTTCGACTTTTCTCCTTCTTTTCTCCAACTCTAAACCTCCTAAACATTAAGGTTTCCAGCCCCAACACTTAGGATCATCAATCTCCTCAACACACAATAGAATACAACTCAAAAACCAACCGGAAACATGTCCCAAATCACAAGGGATTTCAACAACAAAATCAACAACACAACCAACAACTCCAAACAATACAACTATCAACTTCATCAAACATAATCAATCGTTTCTCAATAATAAAATGAGTTTGGCGCATGGGGGAGAAGATCAACCCAACACTATGAACTCACATACCTCAATAGGGATCACCCCCGACGATTTCCACAACGGAAACTTGCTTGATCTCCTCTTCTTCTTCTCTTCTTCTCCTCTTCTTCTCTTCTTCACTCTCAAGCCCTAGCTCTCACTCTTTTAAAATGGGAACAAAATGATCCACAATCAGCCTAACACATTAATATAATCTCAAAAGAAATAGCTAGGGAAAAGACCAAAATGCCCTTAAATTTTTCCTGATGGATTCCCTGTCAACTGCCCAACTTCCAAAGGGTATATCTCACTCATACGAACTCGGAATCGAGCAAACTTGGCGGCGTTGGAAAGATCATTCCACGAGCTTCGCAAGAATAACCGGAACTACCCCTAAATCATCCTGAGCTGGGAGTTATGACTGCTCAAAGTTGGCTAAAAACTCACTTTTCCACACTTAGCCAAGTTTTCCAGATTTTTAAAATTCTTTCCAAAAATGACTATTTCCGATTCTAAGCCTCTTCCAAGCTATTTCAAATTGTCGGATGTTACAATATCTCCCCCTTGGGAACATTCGTCCCCGAATGAGGTTACTATTATAAGGCTAAGGGTGTAACATCAACTCATACACTCAGTAATCAACCATGCAAACACAACGACAACAACATGCTCATTATAAATTATAGGGCACTAAGAAGGAAATTAATACCTTAATCTGCATTTCCTCCGGATTCAAAGAGATGTGGATATCTCTTCTTCATGTCCTCTTCGGCTTCCCAAGTAGCTTCCTCAACAAATTGGTTCCTCCAAAGGACCTTGACTTAGGCTACATCCTTCGTTCTCAACCTACGAACTTGCCAATCTAGAATCTGAACAGGAATCTCCCCATAAGATAAGTTATCCTTAATCTTAATACTTTCAGTCGGTAGGATCAAGGAAAGATCGCCTATGCACTTCTTCAACATGGAGATGTGAAATACCGGATGAACCGTTGCTAGCTCCTATGGTAGTTCCAACTCATAAGCTACATTGCCAACCCTCTTGACTATGCGATAAGGTCCAATATACCGGGGACTAAGTTTCCCCTTCTTACCAAACCTCATAACCCCTTTCATGGGTGAAACTTTCAAATAAACCAAATCATCTACTTCAAACTCTAACGCCCTTCTCCTACCATCAGTGTAGGATTTCTGTCGACTCTGCACTGTTTTCAACCTCTTTTGAATCACTTTCACCTTCTCCATAGCTTGGTGAACTAAATCTGGTCCTATCAATCCTGCTTCGCCAACTTCAAACCATCCAACAGGAGATCTACATCTTCTCCAATAAAGAGCTACGTAAGGAGCCATCTGGATGCTAGAGTGATAACTGTTGTTGTAGGCAAACTCAATGAGAGGTAGGTGATCATCCCAATTACCTTTGAAATCGATCACACAAGCTCTCAACATATCTTCTAGAGTCTGAATAGTGAGCTTTGCTTCCCCATCAGTCTGAGGATGAAAGGCAGTACTTAAGTTCACCTTTGAACCCAAGCCTTTTTTGAAAAGATTTCCAAAACTGTGCAGTAAATTGTGCACCTCTATCTGAAATAATGGAGATTGGCACTCCATGAAGTCTCACTATCTCTTGAATATACAACTTGGCATAATCTTCTGCTGAATGGGTAGTCTTTATCGGTAGAAAATGAGCTGACTTTGTCATTCTGTCGACAATCACCTAAATAGAATCATGTTGTCTGCGAGACCTTGGCAACCCTGTGATGAAATTCATATTGATCATCTCCCACTTCCATTCCGGAAGTTCTATCCTCTGAGCCAAACCCCCGGGCCTTTGGTGTTCAATTTTCACTTGCTGACAATTTGGACACTTAGCAACAAACTCTGCAATGCCCTTCTTCATGTCATTCCACCAATAAACTTCTCTCAAGTTACGATACATCTTCGTGGAACCCGGATGAATGGAAAATCTGGAGCTAGGCTGATCACCACCACCCTTGAATTTCTTTTCTAAGAAATTCTCAAGATCTGAATAATCCTTAATCTTGAAGTCTTCAATTTCTGGTGGAGGTTGCAAGCTGCTATGAGCAACTTTATCTTTACCTTTAGGCTTAGTAGGCAATAAAGAGATAATTTTATCTACTTTATCATGTATAGAAACAATATGTTCACCCAGAATACTCAAATAAATATTAGCATAATTATGCTGCTTAATCATGGCATTAACATGCAGTGTAGTAATTAAGGCAGTATCATTTTCAAATAATATTGAAAATGCATTAAAACTAACAATCTTATTATTCTTATTAATTTGAAAAGACTGTTGCGGAGGAAAATCTGATTTTGTAATTTCCCCATTGCTTAAAGTAAAATCTCTTTCAAGCATGGAAATATAGTTATGAACATGTTTGCACATAAACCAAGGAACAAATGCAACTAATCGATTTATTCTTGATTCAATAAGATCTTTATAAAATTCTTCTTGAAAATCATGTTGTTCTTCTTTATTAAAATTTTTAAAGAACCATCTTCTAAAAAGCATCCATTTCTTTCGCTGAAAATCTTTAGCGATACGAGCTCTTACCAGAGACCCCGGACTAAAATCAATGATTTTTTCAATCATCATAAACAAAAATTAACCCGTTATTCCATCTGGAAAATTCATTTCAGATTCAGTTATATCTAAATCTGATCTAGCTCTATAGACAGGTCTAGCTATATTTTCTTTATCAATTTTTATATTGTCACATCTATAAGATTCTCTAATTTGAGAAGTAGATGCCTGAGAGGGAACCTGTACAATATAATCAACAAGAGAGATATATGAAGAATTCGATCTAATCATACGAGAAGACATGCTACGATTATCAATACTATCATGCATCCTAATAGGATCAGAAAATCTTATTTTAACAGTTCCATCATTCAACTGTTCAATTTCAGAAATCTTAGTATTAATGTTATTTCTAGGTTGAGTTGCACTTTCAATAACCCATTCTTGTGGAAAATCTATTTCATCCCACTTGATAGGTCTTCTAGTGACAACCTTAGACTTATCAAAATTGGTTTCTATTAAAATAGTTTCATTCTTAAAATCAATTATTTTGCACATAGGATTTAAAGTATGCAAAAGTTTATAATATATTCTATAACATATACAAATAACTTTAGTGCCAGGCATATAATCATAACCATGAAGTCTAACATTAAGCATTAAAGCACTTAAGGAATTATCATCCTGCAGAGATATCTATAAATTGGGATATGCATTAAAGCAAGACTAGTTTGAATTGTCCCTATAAGAGACTTCTTCCAATTATGATTTCTACCATCACGTAAAGCTGCTATAAAGCTTTCAGGCAGACCACGTAAAGTGAGGGGCTTAAATGCCACATGTACTAAGACAATATGCATAAAACGATGTATATCCCTATAAGGGGCTAAATCATTATCAGATAGTAATCTATAAGTCTGATTATCACTTTCAATGGTAACAGTTTCCTCAGTGGTTTTAACCACTTGTTTGAGACCAAGTTTGTCAAAAGTACCCATCTAATATATAATTCTAGGCGAGATCTTAGGAATCGTCCACTTATTAAGTAGATCCAACTGAGCAGGTATATCAAATTCTTCTTTTCAATTGTTTTTAACAGTAGACTTTTTCTTTATGATATTCATAAAAAAAAAACATTGTATTGAACTGTAACACCTATAGCTACTATAAGTCCATGGCTCTGGTACCACAATGACAACGGATCGCACAGTCAGACTATTAGGAACATTTACATAGATGGTTACACTAACAAACAGATTTATACAACTGTCCATAGGATGTTGATGTACAGTACTATCCGTAAGAGTAATAAAATAGTGATAAGACTATTGTAGACATGTTTATCGTTGGATTCATAGGTCAACTAATAAAGAAGAACAACATGATTTTCAAGAGGAATTTTATAAAGATCATAATTGTATCTACTTTATCATGTATAGAAACAATATGTTCACCCAGAATACTCGTATAAATATTAACATAATTATGCTGCTTAATCATGACATTAACATGCAGTGTAGTAACTAAGGCAGTATCATTTACAAATAATTTTGAAAAAGCATTAAAATTAACATTCGTTTATTTTGATTTTCTTTATGTTTATATTAATTTTATTATTATCCCAATGAGTAAGTGGAAAAATATCATTTATAAAAGGGACACCCAAAATAATTTGATTGGTGATATTTTTAACCAAAACAAAGCTTTGAGGAACACCAGATGGAAGCATGATCCATGGCAACTAATGACCAGGTATTTAGATTCTGTTTGTTATACTACGACCACTTATAAATACAGAATGCATTATGAGATTACACTCTCATCAACAGGGTCACTAGAATTCCAGCATATTTACCCTACTACTACAAGAAAAGTTTATAACTTTTCCAAAACCATTATAAAAAAGATTATTACTCCGAAAGAATGGGGAATGAGCCCATTAAAAGAAAGAGAATATGTTCATCCGGAACAAAAAATGGCAGTTAAATATAATTACTGGGATTATGTAGACAGCTTTAATTAAGCATTTCTATATGAAAATACTAATAGAAAACATTCTTGGTTTATAAAGATATGTTCTAATATCTTTACTCAATCAATCCCAAATTGGTTTTGTAAATGGTGAACGTTATACGGACCTTCAATAAAAATATTTGTCTGTCATTGTAACCATCTATGTTCCATTCATAGATTTCTTTTCCATTATAACTATTAGTTATAATATGTTCATGTTCTTCGAACAAAACATTTCCTAGCATACCTTTCTGATATCTTATTAAGATCATCATAAAATTCCTTTTTATTGCTAGGTTCACCTTCTAGGAAATTCTCAGCATCTATAGGCTGAACACCACCACCCTTGAATTTCTATTCTAAGAAATTCTCAAGATCTGAATAATCATTAATCTTGAAGTCTTCAATTTCTGGTGGAGGTTGCAAGCTGCTATGAGCAACTTTCTCTTTACCTTTAGGCTTAGTAGGCAATAAAGAGATAATTTTATCTACTTTATCATGTAGAGAAACAATATGTTCACCCAGAATACTCATATAAATATTAGCATAATTATGCTGCTTAATCATGGCATTAACATGCAGTGTAGTAATTAAGGCAGTATCATTTTCAAAGAATATTGAAAATGCATTAAAACTAACAATCTTATTATTCTTATTAATTTGAAAAGACTGTTGCGGAGGAAAATCTGATTTTGTAATTTCCCCATTGCTTAAAGTAAAATCTCTTTCAAGCATGGAAATATAGTTATGAACATATTTGCACATAAACCAAGGAACAAATGCAACTAATCGATTTATTCTTGATTCAATAAGATCTTTATAAAATTCTTCTTGAAAATCATGTTGTTCTTCTTTATTAAAAATTTTAAAGAACCATCTTCTAAAAAGCTTCCATTTCTTTCGCTGAAAATCTTTAGCGATACGAGCTCTTTCCGGAGACCCCGGACTAAAATCAATGATTTTGTCAGTCTTCATAAACAAAAATTAACCCGTTATTCCATCTGGAAAATTCATTTCAGATTCAATTATATCTAAATCTGAGCTATCTCTATGGACAGGTCTAGCTATATTTTCTTTATCAATTTTTATGTTGTCACATCTATTAGATTCTCTAATTTGAGAAGTAGATGCACGAGAGGGAACCTGTACAATATAATCAACAGGAGAGATATATGAAGAATTTGATCTAATCATACGAGAAGACATGCTACGATTATCAATACTATCATGCATCCTAATAGGATCAGAAAATCTTATTTTAACAGTTCCATCATTCAACTGTTCAATTTCAGAAATCTCAGTATTAATGTTATTTCTGGGTTGAGTTGCACTTTCAATAACCAATTCTTGTGGAAAATCTATTTCTTCCCACTTGATAGGTCTTCTAGTGACAACCTTAGACTTATAAAAATTGATTTCTATTAAAATAGTTTCATTCTTTAAATCAATTATTTTGCACATAGGATTTAAAGTATTCAAAAGTTTAAAATATATTCTATAACATATACAAATAACTTTAGTGCCAGGCGTATAATCATAACCATGAAGTCTAACTTTAAGAATTAAAGCACTTAAGGAATTATCATCCTGCAGAGATATCTATAAATTGGGATATGCATTAAAGCAAGACTAGTTTGAATTGTCCCTATAAGAGACTTCTTCCAATTATGATTTATACCATCACGTAAAGCTGCTATAAAGCTTTCAGGCAGACCACGTAAAGTGAGGGGCTTAAATGCCACATGTACTAAGTCAATATGCATAAAACGATATATATCCCTATAAGGGGCTAAATCATTATCAGATAGTAATCTATAAGTCTGATTAACACTATCAATGGTAATAGTTTCCTCAGTGGTTTTAACCACTTGTTTGAGATCAAGTTTTTCAAAAGTTCCCATCTGATATATAATTCTAGGCGAGATCTTAGGAATCGTCCACCTATTAAGTAGATCCAATTGAGTAGGTATATCAAATTCTTCTTTTCAACTGTTTTTAACAGTAGACTTTTTCTTTATGATATTCATAAAAAAAAAACACTATATTGAATTGTAGCACCTATAGCTACTATAAGTCCATGGCTCTGATACCACAATGACAACGGATTGCACAATCAGACTATTAGGAACGTTTACATAGATGGTTACACTGACAAACAGATTTATACAACTGTCCATAGGATGTTGATACAGTACTATCTGTAAAACTAATAAAAATAGTGATAAGACTATTGCAGACATGATTACCGTTGGATTCACAGGCCAACTAATAAAGAAGAAGAACATGATTTTCTAGAGCAATATTATAAAGATCATAATTTTATCTACTTTATCATGTAGAGAAACAATATGTTCACCCAGAATACTCATATAAATATTAGCATAATTATGCTGCTTAATCATGGCATTAACATGCAGTGTAGTAACTAAGGCAGTATCATTTTCAAATAATTTTGAAAAAGCATGAAAATTAACATTCGTTTATTTTGATTTTCTTTATGTTTATAATAATTTTATTATTATCCCAATGAGTAACTGGGAAAATATCATTTATAAAAGGGACACCCAAAATAATTTGATTGGTGATATTTTTAACCAAAACAAAGCTTTGAGGAACACCAGATGGAAGCATGATCCATGGCAACTAATGGCCAGGTATTTAGATTTTGTCTATTATACTACGACTGCTTATAAATACATAATGCATTATGAGATTATACTCTCATCAACAGGGTCACTAGAATTCCAGCTTTTTTATCCTACTACTACAAGAAAAGTTAATAACTTTTCCAAAATCATTATAAAAAAGATTATTACTCCGAAAGAATGGGGAATGAGCCCATTAAAAGAAAGAGAATATGTTCATCCGGAACAAAAAATGGCAGTTAAATATAATTACTGGGATTATGTAGACAGCTTTAATAAAGCATTACTATATGAAAATACTAATACAAAACATTCTTGATTTATAAAGATATGTTCTAATATCTTTACTCAATCAATCCCAAATTGGTTTTGTAAATGGTGGACGTTATACGAACCTTCAATAAAAATATTTGTCTGTCAGTGTAACCATCTATGTTCCATTCATAGATTTCTTTTCCATTATAACTATTAGTTATAATACGTTCATGTTCTTCCAACAAAACATTTCCTAGCATACCTTTCTAATATCTTGTTAAGATCATCATAAAATTCCTTTTTACTGTTAGATTCTCCTTCTAGGAAATTCGCAGCATCAATAGGCTGAACACCACCACCCTTGAATTTCTTTTCTAAGAAATTCTCAAGATCTGAATAATCCTTAATCTTGAAGGCTTCAATTTCTGGTGGAGGTTGCAAGCTGCTATGAGCAACTTTCTCTTTACCTTTAGGCTTAGTAGGCAATAAAGAGATAATTTTATCTACTTTATCATGTAGAGAAACAATATGTTCACCCAAAATACTCTTATAAATATTAGCATAATTATGTTGCTTAATCATGGCATTAACATGCAGTGTAGTAACTAAGGCAGTATCATTTTCAAATAATTTTGAAAAAACATTAAAATTAACAATTTTATTATTCTTATTAATTTGAAAAGACTGTTGTAGGGGAAAAACTGATTTTGTAATTTCCCCATTGCTTAAAGCAAAATCTCTTTTAAGCATGGAAATATAGTTATGAACATGTTTGCATATAAACCAAGGAACAAATGCAACTAATCGATTTATTCTTGATTCGATAAGATCTTTAAAAAATTCTTCTTGAAAATCATGTTGTTCTTCTTTATTAAAATTTTTAATGAACCATCTTCTAAAAATCTTCCATTTCTTTCGCTGAAAATCTTTAGCGATACGAGCTCTTGCCGGAGATCCCGGACTAAAATCAATGATTTTTTCGGTCATCATAAACAAAAATTAACCCGTTATTCCATCTGGAAAATTCATTTCAGATTCAGTTATATCTAAATCTGATCTAGCTCTATGGACAGGTCTAGCTATATTTTCTTTATCAATTTTTATATTGTCACATCTATTAGATTCTCTAATTTGAGAAGTAGATGCATGAAAGGGAACCTATACAATATAATCAACAGGAGAGATATATGAAGAATTCGATCTAATCATACGAGAAGACATTCTACGATTATCAATACTATCATGCATCCTAATAGGATCAGAAAATCTTATTTTAACAGTTCCATCATTCAACTATTCAATTTCAGAAATCTCAGTATTAATGTTATTTCTAGGTTGAGTTGCACTTTCAATAACCCATTCTTGTGGAAAATCTATTTCTTCCCACTTGATAGGTCTTCTAGTGACAACCTTAGACTTATCAAAATTGGTTTCTAATAAAATAGTTTCATTCTTAAAATCAATTATTTTGCACATATGGTTTAAAGTATGCAAAAGTTTATAATATATTCTATAACATATACAAATAACTTTAGTGTCAGGCATATAATCATAACCATGAAGTCTAACATTAAGCATTAAAGCACTTAAGGAATTATCATCCTGCAGAGATATCTATAAATTGGGATATGCATTAAAGCAAGACTAGTTTGAATTGTCCCTATAAGAGACTTCTTCCAATTATGATTTATACCATCACGTAAAGTTGCTATAAAGCTTTCAGGCAGACCACGTAAAGTGAGGGTCTTAAATGCTGCCTGTACTAAGCCAATATGCATAAAATGATATATATCCCTATAAGGGGCTAAATCATTATCAGATAGTAATCTATAAGTCTGATTATCACCATCAATGGTAATAGTTTCCTCAGTGGTTTTAACCACTTGTTTGAGACCAAGTTTGTCAAAAGTACCCATCTGATATATAATTCTTGGCGAGATCTTAGGAATCGTCCACTTATTAAGTTGATTCAACTGAGCATGTACATCAAATTCTTCTTTTCTACTATTTTTAACAATAGACTTTTTCTTTATGATATTCATTAAAAAAACATTGTGTTGAACTGTAGCACCTATATCTACTATAAGTCCATGGCTTTGATACCACAATGACAACGGATCGCACAATCAGACTATTAGGAACCTATACTAACATAGTTGATCCTGGCAATAGTGTATGAAAGCCCCTACTATCCGGGTTCGCCCGGGTCCACCCTCCACATGGGTAATCCAACAGATTTCTTCGACGGCCTTTCATAAATTGGCCTGGGTTAGACTATATATGACCTTAATCTAACTATTTAATCTGTAACATCATGCAATTTGAAATAACTATGAAGAAGCTTATAATTGGAAATAGTCATTTTTGGAAAGAATGCAAATCTGGAAATTTTGTTAAGTAAGGAAAAAGTGAGTTTCTAGTCAACTTCAAATGGTCATAACTCCTAGCTCAGGATGAGTTAGGTGTATTTTCAGTTATGTTTGGAAAGCGCTTGGAATGATCTTTCCAACGCCGCCAAGTTTGCACGATTCCAAGTCCGTATAAGTGAGTTATGCCCTTTGGAAGTTGGGTTATTGGAAAAAGGGAAGTCAACCAAATTTTTAAGGGTAGTTTGGTTTTTTCCCTCACCTTTTCTTTTGGTTGTATATTAAGGGTCTAAGCTGATTTTATATCAGTTTTCCCTTTAAAAAGTGAGAGTTAGAGTTGTGAGAGAAGATAGAAAGAAAAGGAGAGAAGAGGAGAAAGGAGAAGAAGAAGCAAAGTTCATCAAGATTGTCGTGGATATCATCGGGGGTGATCCCTTCTAGGTATGTGAAAGCACATAGTGTTGTGTTTTGTTGAATTCTTGTGGTTGTGTTGTTGAAGTCTCTTGTTGGTTTGATTCGTGTTTTCGGGTGAATTTTCGAGTTAAATCCATTGTATGTTCAGGGTACTATTGATTCTAAGTGTTTGGGGAAAGAACCTTTGAAGTTAAGAGGGCTTAGAGTTGGAAAAATGAAAGAGAAAAGTCAAATTTTCTGGGGAAAGGAGTGGGGTGTCGCACCAGCTAGCGCACCCTAAAAGGGGTTCTGAAGTTCACCCCTTAGGGCGACGCGCCAGCCAGTGCGCCCCAGCCGGCCCTCTGAAGTTTGAGGGCTGGCGCCCCGCGCCTCTCAGAGCGCCAGGGACGCCAGTTCTCCCCATTCGTTCCCCACCTTTTCATACATGTTCCTTAGTAATGTACCTAGGTTTTCTAGTCGGTTTCAACACTCTAAGGTACATCTAAACATCATGAAATCATCCATAAACATGAGATCATGAACCTTTAATCCATAATTCAATTCAAGGAAAGTTAGGATCAAAGTCAAGTGAAGTTAAGAGTCAAGTTTAGAAGCAAGTCAAAGCAAGTTTCTTTAAGTTTTTCGAGAGTCTTTATTAAACGTTTAAACTTCGTTTTAAGACTCAAGTTTCAAGCAAAGTAAAGAGTATAGATTTGAGTTCATTTTTCAAAAGTTATTAGGGAACTAACTACTCCCAAAGAAGTTTATAAATGTTTTCACATTTGAATAAGAAAGGAGCTATGTTTTCCAAGAGAGCCTGTGGGCTAAACTTTGAGCAATTATCTCAAACTAAAGAAAGAGGTGTTTAAAACACTTATGAGCTAAAGTATATTTTTGGGAGTAGTATTGAGTACTGAATTGGGGAAACGAGTTCATATTAACTTAACTCTCCATAAGAACCATGTAGTCAACATGGGACTTAACGGGTCATTCTTTTTTTGATGATCACGTAAGTTAAGCTAGTGGATCCACTAAGTTAAGTAAGGTCTTATATCATGGGAAGGTATAGGATGGTCCTTGGGCAACGTGACGTAAAATGTTGTATCATCACTAGGGCTCATAGTGGTGGCTGTCGGTTAAAGAATCTCCCACTAAAGTTATATTACTTTTATATAAGTAAAGTTGAGTTTGTTATGGCTTTATCCTTAACGGACTAAGTTGTTTACACTGTTTTTCAAGCTTTATATATTGCATGTGTTTTATTGCTTTATATTGAGTTCAGTTATTCATGAGTTGAACAGAGCCAAGGTAAGTGTTCCTTTGTACTCCTTTCAAGCCTAAGTTGTTGTTTAGCTTTCCAACTCGCATACTCGTACATTCAATGTACTGATGCCAGTTGGCCTGCATCTTATTATGATGCAGACACATGTAACCAGGATTAACATCCAGCACGCCGTTGATCCAGTTGAGCACTCCACAGTCAGTGGTGAGCCTCCTTGCATTTCGGAGGACTATATTATTTCATTTTCCTCATTTTGCTTTATTAGGATGTTGCGGAGTCTGTACCAACATCCATATCAGTGTTATAGAGGCTTCATAGACAGTCAGACAATCAGTATTGAGTCTCTCATCTATGTATTTATAAATATTCTATTTTGAGACACGAGTTGCCTTTGTTGGCCAGATTTTATCATTTAAGTTATCTTATGATCTTTTATTGCATTGAGTTATTATGTTGAGTTAAGTCTTCCGCTGAGTTAAGTAGCCAGGCCAAGGGTTCGCTTGAGGGCCAGCAATAGTCATCGGGTGTCGGCCACGTCCAAGGTGTAGACTCGGGGCATGACATAATATGTCAACATAATAGACACAATTCCACCTTACAATAACTTAGTATGTTATAGCTCGACACAAACAGTTTAGCCTATCATTAGGCTTTAATATCAAAAAGAAAATAATTAACAGTAAAGAATAGTACCTTAAAACGAACTCCCAGCAGATGTACACACCAAATTGAACAACTTTTATTGAAACTTCTTAAACACTTACAAAAGGAAAATCTTACAAGGGAAATATTTAGAGAGAGAGAGGGGGTTCTAAAACCTGCCTCCTACTAAATACTTAAGATATAGAGTTTTAAAAGGATAGAAGCGTAAAACAACAATGGCCCACACTTTTACAATGGCCAATAGAAAGAAGATAGGACCGACAACTAGTTGTGGTCTTCACATGGCCGATATCACTTTCGGCTTTCTTTATTAAAGTTTCTATCCTATTAACCCTATTATTTATTTGGTGGGGTCTTCCTCATGCTTTTCCTTTGCATTTGCAGATGGACTTGTCGGAGGATTCCTCCACTTGCTCTTGGAATTTCTTGAAAAGAGCATCAATATCAATTTCTTCATTGCTATGATTACTTTGAGCCTCTCCTTCCATACACGTTTCATCATCCTGATTGGTGTGGGTTATTGACGTCATGGAAATATCATCTTCAATAACAATATCCAGATTTTTTATTAAATCTCTTTTTACTTCTTCCATGTATAAGGCTATAGACTCTGATCTAGAAAAGATTCCCTTCTTCATGTGATGTTTTCTTGAAATCTGCTTAAACGGGCTAAGAGACTCCTCCTGAGGTTCAGATATTTCTTGAACATGATAATTATTAATTTTAACATTTATTAAATCCAGAATTTATTGACCATGGACTTTGCCTTCCAGATCTTTAACGAGTAGTTTACTCCAAAACTTAGTATAAAAAGTTCGATGTAAACAGGGGAATCCTTCAGAAGTATTATTAAGTTCTACATTCCATTTCATAATCCATGGGATGGAGAATTCTATAAAAAAGTACATCACCGCCATTCCTTCAAAAAAGTTATTATCTTGTGCCATGCTGATAAGTTTGGGAGATATGTCTACCCATTCTGCATATAAGCTTTTGTATTGGTCTGGTAAATTTTTTATTAAAGGCCAATATAACGTCCACCATTTACAAAACCAATTTGGGATTGATTGAGTAAAGATATTAGAACATATCTTTATAAACCAAGAAAGTTTTCTATTAGTATTTTCATATAGTAATGCTTTATTAAAGCTGTCTACGTAATCCCAGTAATTATATTTTACTGCCATCTTTTGTTCCGGATGAACATATTCTCTTTCTTTTAATGGGCTCATTCCCCATTCTTCTGGAGTAATAATCTTTTTTTATAATGATTTTGGAAAACTTATAAACTTTTCTTATAGTAGTAGGGTAAAAATGTTAATGTTGGAATTCTGCTGACCCTGTTGATGAAAGTATAATCTCATAATGCATTCTGTATTTATAAGCAGTCGTAGTATAACATATTGAATCTAAATACCTAGCCATTAGTTGCCATGGATCATGCTTCCATCTTAAATCATTATTTTCTAAAAGGAGTATAACTTCCTTTTTATCATTTTGGTCAAACACTTTTGTCGCCTCTTCATCTATTAGAGCTGAGGAATAGGTCGGAGGATTATTTTTCGATCCTTGCTTGGATTTCATAAAATCCATAAATTCCTTGTACATTGGATGGCTTATATCACTGCCACTGGTACCACTTATTGATGCGCTGCAATTAGCAGCTATCAATTGCCTGTTTCCATGCTAAGCGAGGATATGACCTCCTCTTCCTGCATTCGTTCTTCATCATCTTCCTCTTCTGGAAGGAGGAGGCCATGCCGGTCTTATCCTGAAAGAAAATACGAATAATATTAATTTAAATATTCTCTAGTGAGAAAATCCGAAAGACTATTATCTTCACCCTTTTTATAATGTATTTCAAAATCGAACGGTTCTAAAAGGGCTTGCCATCTAGCAAACATTTGTTTAGAAACATCATGTTTACAATCTTTATTAAACATAAATTTGGCTGCCTGGGAATCAGTTTTTATTAAAAACTTTTGGTTATAAAGATCTCCTTGAAATTTAAGAACACATTTTACTATAGCCAAAATTTCTTTAGCTACAATCGCATAATTTTTCTGGGTTGCATTCCATTTGCCCGAATAGAATTAATGGCGTTTGTTGTCTGGACAATATTGTGTCAGAACTCCACTATAACCTATATCTAAAGCATCTATTTCCACCGTCTTTTCCCACTTTGGATTGGCCAAAGTTAGGCAAGAAGGTTTTTAACCTTCTCCTTAATCCTTTTGACTGCTTTAGTATGGTCATTTGACCAAGCCTAAGTCCTTTATAAAAGGAGTAATATAATTGAGACTGCCAAGAAATCTCTGCAGCTGAGTTTTATTAGTAATAACATCACGAAATTTAGAAGCAAATTCAATACTTCTATTGATAGGACTAAAATTTCCTCTTTCTATATTATGACCAAGGAATCTGACATTTGTTTTAAACAAAGCCATCTTAGGTTGAGATAAAACTAAACCATTCTGTATAATAATCTTTTTAAACAATTCTAAATGCTTAAAATGAGTTTCTTCATTTTTAGAAACGACTAAGATATCATCTATATAAACTATTATAAAGTTATTATATGGCATGAAAATCTCATTCATAATTATTTTAAATTCAGAAGGAGCATTCTTAAGTCCAAATGGCATAACATTCCATTCAAATTGCCCCATCGACACATTAAAAGCGGTTTTGAACCTATCTAATTCAGCTATCTGAATCTGCCAATAACCTGATTTCATATCAAATTTAGAAAATATAATAGCATCATAAACTCTATCTAATAAATCCGTTTTATTAGGAATGGGATACCTGATCCATCAAAGAGCTTTATTAAGCGGTTTATAATTTATTACCAATCTAGGCGCTCCTCTTTCTTGCTCTGCATGTTTATTAACATAGAAAGTTGTACAAGACCATGGTGACTTAAAGTGTCTTATAAGTCTTTTCTGTAGTAAAGAACTTATTTCTTTTTTGCATAACTCTAAGTATTCTAAGTTCATTTGACAAGGTCTTGCCTTGGTAGGAATATCATTCTCATCGAAGTCATCTTCATATGAAAGACTAACTACGTGCTTTTTCCTGTTCCAAAAAGCATTAGGGTGATCTCCACAAATATCAAGAGAGAACTGATTTGCTAAAATAGTAATTTTTTCCTGTAATTTAGGATTTTGCAAAATCTGGTCAACTTCAATACTATTAATTTCTTGTTTTATAAAATTGACTTGGTTGTTTTTTTAAACCAATAATTTTGCAGTTAAATCATTTATCATTCTAGTAAATGGTTTTGTAACAAACTCAAGTATAAAAGGTTTGTTATTCCAAGTACCAACAATTTTATTATTATCCCAATGATTAAGTGGGAAAATATCATTTATAAAAGGGACAACCAAAATAATTTGATTGGTGATATTTTTAACCAAAACAAAGCTTTGAGGAACACGACTCTTTCCTTTAAAAATAAAAGCTTTAGGTAATTTAAACTCAATATTCATTTTGCTACCATTAGCAGAACGAAGACTATGAGTAGTTTTATGAAAATATCTCGAAGGTATAAGTCCTTCTTGAATACAATTTAAATCAGCTGGACTATCAATAAGAGCTATAAATTCTTTTTTATAATTATAATCTATGAGAAGAGTAATTTTTGTATAAAACATTTGAGAAGTAAAAGCTTTAAGACTGTATAAAAAATTTGTTTATCATTCTTTAAATAAAGATTTTTCATAAAATCAAGACTATTGTTTTCTCCATCAAGAGAAGATGACGATTCAGAGGCATTACCCAATTCTTGAAGACTTTGGATAGCATCGAGTCTTATAGATTACTATATGATAATGATATATATCCCTATAAGGGGCTAATCATACAAAATTTCTTGACCATGAACTTTAACAGTTCCATCATTCAACTGTTCAATTTCAGAAATCTAAGGATAGAAGCGTAAAATAACAATGGCCCACACATTTAGAATGGCCAATAATAATAATAATAATAATAGAAGATGATCGCGCGGACTACCGCCCTTCATCGGAGATCCTAGTTGTATGGTATCAGAGCCTAGGAACTTTCATGAAATATGAGTCTAATATGAAGTATTTCGGCATAGATATTTTCTCTTCTCTATGGATCTTGGAGAAATTAAATCTACTCGTCTAGAAGAGGTAGATATACCTCAAAATCTTGATTTGTTAAACAAATGAACTATTCCTAAAGTAAATATAAAAACCATTTATGAGTATGGTTGATTTGATAAAATCTCTAATAAACAATTGATAAAAACTACTGAACAGTCTTTGGCGTTAAATTCGTCTGAACAAACTATTCGTTTATTAAATAAGAGAGATATTGAATTATATAAATCTCAATATAAATTTTTGCATGTTGGTATGGTTCAAATTACATTTAAACCATTAACTCTTAAAGGGTTACCAGAAACGTTCTTAGCAGCTTTACGGGATGCGTGTAATTTAAATTTTCGACAATCTTTGATGGGTTCGATAGAATCTACAGTCGCTTATGGCCCAGTATATTTTAATGCTCAGCCGAATTTGCAGTTATCTTTAACTGATTCTAATATATTAGATGCTCTAGCTTTAAATGTAAAGACGCATGGTTATAATTATGCACCCGGATCTGAATTAATTTAATTTCGCCAGATCTAAGGTCACTATTAGAAGACCTATAAAATGGGAAGAAATTAATTTTTCTACTACTTGAATTCCTGATTCAGTTATACCACATGAGCATATGGCCGATGCGGTTACCAACTCTGAGTATTCTCATATCACTCAAAATTCTGATGGAAAGATTTGCATGCAGTTTGATGATAAAAGTGTCCCGTATAATAGACATTTTTTTCTGATAGAAAATTGTTGGCAATTCAACATATCTCCTCGATTGACCCTACTTATGGTCCAGCTCGAAATCGTGTTGCTTCTTTGCATACTTTATCATCCATTATTTCTGCAGAAAAATAAAAAATTAAAATTGATCCTAAGTTAAACGTTGTTCAAGCAAAGGATAAATCATCTGATATTTCTGATAAGGATATTCCTTCTGCATCCGAGATGGATTTCAATCTTAATAATACTTAATGATGAATGGACATCAAATTGATTTTAGTCCAGGTTCACTGGCAAGAAAATATATTCAAAATGAATTTGCAAGTGATAAATGGAATCAATTTAAAACTTGGTTTTTTGACACTTACAGTTAAAAGGATTTAAATAATATTTCTCAAGAGTTTTATCAAACTTGTGCTTTACATAATCATATTATGTTTTTGTACCTTGGTTTATAACCACTTATTTGCCTTTATTCATTAATGTTCTTGAGAGATCTTATAAGGATGAATCAGGCAATATAATTAAAGTTATTTATCCTCCGCAAGCACCGTTCATATTACCTAATAATAATGGCATTACTTTTACTGCGTTTCAAAAATTTATTGATAATGATGTAGCAGCAGTAAGTATCAATGAAATTAATAGTATTATCTCTCAGAATAATTATCTGGGTCTTTATGTTAAAGTTATTGGCGAACATATTTGTTCTCTTGATAAAAAATTAGATAATTTAACAAATTTGATTGTTCAAATTTATAATGAACTAAAATCTAAGAAACCCATTTCTAAGCAGGCTTCTACATCTAAACAGCCTAATGTTCCAATTCAAAGACCTCTTGAGATTCAGGATTTTATTCTTAGACCTCTTCATGATCTCGAAAAACTTCTTGATAAAAAGTTTTCAGAATTTGGTGCAAGTGCGAAACCTATAAGTCTTGCTGAAGATTTTGCAGACGAAATGGAAGCCACTTTCGATTTCAAGACGCAAGTGGAGATGGAAGT
>JAJOOR010007217.1:0-27809 GCA_036250505.1 Solanum acaule | reverse complement strand
TAACATCTAACGGAATTTCTTTTATGTCTAATGCTACACAAAATGAGGGGCAAGATGTAAACTGTGAAAGCTTTGATATGCATGAATCCTCCGTAGTAGGCCCTCCAGTCACTTCTGAAGCAATAAACACTGACACTCCTGTCACTCAAAAGCGTCTGCGCAAGCCTACACGAAGGTATATTGATGAATCCTCAGATCTTAATGCTAAACGTCCTAAGAAAAGAGCAGAGGTTTCTACTAATGCACCAGAATCAACGAATAAGCTTCTCAAAGTCAGATGTCAGAAGAAACCTCGTGCAGAATCTATGGAAATGGTATTGTTTTCTGAAGAGTCTTCTTATAAAGCTATTCAAGTGCCTTTTGCCTCTCTTGTGAACGAAGAATGTGATGATTGGGATGCATCCAATGCGATACAGGTACACTCCAAAAAAATTTTGAAACAAAATGTGTAATTTCATTTATGTGATCCTTGCACTGCATCCATGTATAAGCACATTAAAGGTGCCCTTACTAGGGTAGTTGTATAATTTCGGTCGTGCAAGTCAGTTCACAAATAACATTCAACCACCATCTTTGTTGACAACTTATTCAAAACTCAAAATGAATGAGAGTTGATGTAACACCATGCTTGCTTGAAATTTTTGGGTGGTGAGTTCAGGTACTTTTTGAAAACAAAGGGTGATCTTCCATGTCAATTTGTTATTGAGCATATCGTGATACCCTCCATACTTTCCCGTATCTTTTTGCAACTTTTTAATAACGTTTTAATCTTCAGTTAGTATTTTCCTTAACATAAAAGTTGATCACCTTGAAGGTTTTCAAACCTCACAAGGAGGAGCCTCATAAGGAGGCTACTACAGTTGTGAATTATAAAGATGATGTTGTTGCACCAAAGAAGTTGGATCAAGATGGTGTGCGGAGGAAACATCACAGGCTCTGGACTGTTTCAGAGGTCAGAAAGTTGATTGATGGAGTTGCCCAATATGGAGTTGGAAGATGGAGTCATATAAAGAAGCTTTATTTCTCATCATCTGTTCATAGAACACCTGTGGATCTCAAGGTAAGCACAATGGCCACTATCAGGCATTCTTCAACCAGACGAGTCAAGAAAAACCATGCATCATCTAGTGTTTGCATGCTACTTACCTAAAGCTGGTACTCTGTTGCTAAAACATCTTGCAGGATAAATGGAGGAATCTTCTTAAAGCAACTTATCTACAGAAACAAAGCAAAACAACGGTGAGTATTCATTTTTTAAATTTGATTAATGATGCTTGATGTTTGCTGTGAATCATGAGCCTTTTAAACTTGATGCAATAGTTTCTTTCTGTTCTGTCATAGAATTACTTTGTATGTATAGCCATCATATATTCTGAGGACATGACCCTAGATAAGAAGTTTTGGATGCTTAGGAGATTAGGGGAGTAGGTTAGCCATGTGTTGTAGTACTTTTCCGAGGGAGAAGCAGGGAACTAGTCTCCTTTTCTCATCTTTTAGTAGAATTATCTGGTATTCACATAGTATCTTATTTTTCAGTTTTACTACTACAGCTTACTTCAATTGCTTTGTGTATCTTGCTATTTTGTTGTTATTTTCCTTTCTTTCTTAGAGGGTCTACCAGAAACAACTTTTCTAGTCCAGAGGTAGGGGTAAGGTCTGCGTACATTTTACCCTCCCTGGACCCTCCACTTGTGGGATTACATTATGTTGTTGTATAGCCATCATAATTATTTGTTTTGAAAATTTTTGTTTGTGTTTGTGCACACTAGAGTCATAGTAATACTAAATTATGTTGGTGAAATCAGATTGTTGTATAGTGGAGTGTAATTTGAGTATAATTTCCACTTAACTAATTTATTCATGTTTAGTTGCATTTTT
The DNA here is from genome assembly GCA_036250505.1 of Solanum acaule. Lineage (NCBI taxonomy): Eukaryota > Viridiplantae > Streptophyta > Magnoliopsida > Solanales > Solanaceae > Solanum > Solanum acaule. The sequence continues at coordinate 25,931 of JAJOOR010007217.1, read as the reverse complement.
GGTTTCAAGTAGCATGAGTTGAACTCATCAAAGTTAGTAAGAAGCTTAATGCTCAAGAATCTATGCCTATATGCTGATTTTGGTACATGTTGTTTAGTCCAGCCACTTCGTTTGATGGATAATATAGCGGCGTGGAGTGTTTTGACGTTCTTCAAACTTTCCCCTTGTTCCAGAGGGCTTACTTTTCTCATATGATACTTGACCGGATTATCATTGATGCAGGAAAAGGGTAAACATAACCTGTCTTGGCGACCTTTGCCAAAGTCTGTCCTGCATCGAGTCAGTGAACTGGCCAACATGCATCCATATCCAAGAAACCGGAGGTGCAAGAGTTCCCGTTCATCATGTGCCTCATCTTCTCCTGAACATTCTAACAGTACTAACATCCCGTGACGACCCCAACTGTCCATCCGGAGATTCGTTGAGATTTCTTTTGTGAAATTCCTCTCCTATGCATAGTTACAGGAGTAACATCTGGTGATGACCCTATTTTACGTTCAAATATTGGTTTTGAGCTCTCTTATACCAACTCGCTGCATAGTTCGTGTATAGAGCAGCTTCATTTCAAGTGAAAAAAGGTTCTGTATAATTTTCATTACCTCTAGAAATGCAATTGTCACATCTGTAAACTTTTTTTGTATTTCCAATTGATACAAGTGACTATGTTTCAGCATTGTGTGCATAAGGTAGTATATAAAATAGTTTGTGACATCGCGCTGATTCCTCATTTACTGCTTCAAAAATTTGTGGAAAAATTGGAAACATAAGGAAATTGATTTGTGGCACATCTTTGCTTAGTATTCCACATTAAAGTACCAATTTGGAAATGAAAAAGTTGGATTGGAAGGGTTGTATTATATTGAGATGTCGATTCGTTTTTCGTGCCCCAATGAGATGGAAAATTTGTTAACCCTATTTAGACTTTTGGTTGATTGATTTAGTTTTTAAGGAAAAGAAAAAAGTGATCTCCATGTCACATATTACTAAAGAATCTACAAATTTGTGTTCTATTTACAAAGTTCTTGTGCTATCTTTTACTGATAACAACAACATACCCATATAATCTTCATAACTAGGGTGGAAAAGAACAAGGTATATGTAAATTTTATTCCTATTTTGTAAAGGTAGAGAAACTTATCTTTTACTGATGTTGTGTGAAAAATGTCAATTTTGCACGAGGGCAGGTAAATTAAAGGAGTAAAACACTTCTCATTAGGATTCACAAATTTACATTGAGTAGGTACATTAAGGGATAAAGCGCTTCATATGAAAAGGTTCTCCCTTCGCGTTTAATATACCATAGACGGAAGGTAGTTACACTCATATAGAAGACGGAAAGACAAACACACATAGTTTCTAATACATAAAACATCATTCATAGTTGCAAGATAGACAAAGTTCAACCTCTTCCGTTATCACTATTATCACCAACACCACCACCACCACCGGTTGCTGCTCCACTAGAAGAGTTGTCTCCTCTCTGACTATAATATTCTCTTGGTATGTTATGATGGTTATCTACATCGCGATCGGGGTACATATACTTTTTCCCTACACCAAATCCCACTCCATTTTCCATTATATGTTCTTCATGTCCCTTTCCTCCCATCAAGGCTTTTCTAGGATATGCTTCTCCCAAGCTAAAACAAAACATGACTATAATCAACATAAACACTAAGAATTTCCTCATGTTGAAACACAATAACTTCATATATTAGTCTAAGATAATATGGCACAACTCCCAAAAAGGAAAAAAAGGATAAGGAAAGAAAATATTGCTTGAGAGTTTGTGTTATATGGAAGTTAACTCTAGAAGTTTATGTTTCTAAGTTTAGGTTATATAAAGATTTTTTTGTTAATCAGTTAGGTTATACAAATGATGTGAGATGTATGTGTTGGTTTTTATGGGGTCTCCACCATAAAAGATCATAAGTGGGTTTTAATATATATATATACACGTCAGTATAAGAAATTTTTACATAATCAGGTCATATTTTACGTTTATCTATTTTAACAGATGATCTGTTTTATTTTTAACATGTTAAGCAAGTTTATTGTAGATATTCTTTGAGTGAGTTAGTAAATGTAATTTTTTTTTACACTGACGGTATATATATTTTTAAAATACATTTTTTCAACAAGATAGAAGCAGCCTAAATAGGGAAAACCCACATAAGGAAGTGGAATTGGTGGACTTTAGTGAAGTCAACAGAAGCATCATTAATTTCCATTATTAGTTGCCTTTCACTATTATTATGATTAACTTGCAATAATAATTAGAAATAAGTTAGGTTCGACTATATAAATCTTCATCGTTTTGTTTTTTTTATTTAAGCTTCAATTTTTATTATGAGTTGATTATCGTTACTGTCAATGTAACCTATCATATCTTTTATCTGAATTTGAGAGATGAAATCGACAATGTGAGCAAGTTTATGCGGAAGGAGTACTTACTATTTAAGTATAAGGTGAGTAGATTAAATTTATGCGCCACTGCCTATGGAAAATGATAATTGCTTTATTTTGGCCTAACCCAAATTATAGAAAAAAAATACTATTTTTTTTTTGTAGTTGAAAAAATGTGGTGGATTACATTATCTACAGTTTTTGGCACTTAAATGCACACAGAGACACAGATTTTTTTTTATATAATATATACGTAGCACGGGTAAAAAAATAAATTTAAGATTTAAACTTTAAAAATTCTAGATTCCACGACTATGATTTCAAATACTAATAACTAAGTTAGATATTAATATATATGCACATTAAATAAATTTCTTAATACATTTAAAATTTAATCGAACTCATAACTTATACTATAAATCCGCCCCTCATAAACACAATCAAATGTCAACATATTAGATTGAACCAATTACTGAACGTAAGCAAACTTGGTGGAAACATATTCCACCAGCTACAGAACTTTTACCCACCAACTTAAGAGTAACTTTAGAATCCGGCGTTAAAATGGACATTTTTGTAAAGCCAATAAATTAAAATGAGTTGTCAAAAAATCTTATATCAGAAGAGATTGTTCATACCACATTGTGCAAACTGTCAATAATTCAATGGATGTTCCTTTTGCTACATTTTTAAAAAAAAAAATTAAGCTCACCACAAAAATTGAACGGTTAGACTCTATTTTTATTTTCAGTTCATTATTCTTTAATTTTCTTAAGGGATGTGTAAAAGAGAAACACGATAAATAATTTGAAAATGGATAACTTTCCTGATAGAGAAGAGAAAGCTTGACAAGTTAAAAAAATCTCATTGAAAGCAGAAACTCAGAGCATGACGACTAAGACTAAACTCTCGTTACGTCGAAAATATGGAATGCTTTTCATTATTTATTAGAGCATGCACACGAATGGATTGTCATGATAAAATGAAGTGTTTGGTGAGGAAAATGATTGAATAAAAATGCAACAAAATCCTTTGAATCTCTACTGATTTTCTTGAGAACATGGGTTGTCTCTTGGATCACATTGAGGGCTCTTGGGAAAAAGAAAAAAAAGAATGGGCACCTTACATTTTATTTTATTTTTATTATAAAGTTAATAACTATCATTTTTGTGGTATCGAATTATCGATTGTACAAATAGGTGAAGAGGTCTGTAGACTAAAGCAATCAATTTCGTGAAGAAAATGCACTAATATTAGAAATCAATCAAGGGGAAATTGTATAAAATAGCAAATTATTAATTCATATTAAATGTTATAATCAAAGTTTGATTTAATTGTAATCCGTAACAAACTGTTGCTATTTCGCCTCTCACCCTGAATTTCTTGCTCGCCACTCTCGTTTCTTGCTTGGGCAGTCTTTCCTCGCCTCTCTCACTTTATACAAACACAAATGTATAAAATGTGTTTGTGTTTGTATAAAGCGAGAAAAAATTGTATATATACATATATTTTCGTTCCCCTCTCCCAGATCTCGCTCGTCACTCTCCCGGATCTCGCTCGCCACTCTCACTTTATACAATCACAAATGTATAAATTGCGTTTGTGTTTGTATAAAGCAAGAGAAAATTGTATATACAAATACATATATTTTCGTCCTATACACTTATGATTATACAAACACAGATCTTCCCCTGCTTAGTTTTCTTTTGTCTTTCTCTCTTTCTCGCTTTATACAAACACATATTATACAATTGATTCTTTTGTATATGTATACCGAAACAGATTATACAATTGCTTCTTTTGTATATGTATAGCGAAATATACATATTAATACCCATAGCAAACATAAAGTTTGATATGGTGCACAATTATGCAAATTATAGCGATAACATATAAATATAATTTTTATATTTGTTATATGTGAAAGTTGCACATCAATCAATCAATCAATCTATGATCAAAAACTCGTTGAAAATGTTTACGATAAACAAGCATTTTTCATCGATCGTCTCAAATTATATCTTAAATTAACAAAAGAAGAAAAAGAAAGTGACTCATTTGTCATAATAAAACAAATAATATAAATATTTGAATCACAAAAAAAATAATTCAAATATTAAAAAGAAGAAATACTCGATTTTCCTCCACAAGAAAGATTCAACGAAGATGTGCTAATGGAGTTACTTGTTTTTAATCTAGAAATTAATTATGATACTAACTAAATTTAAATTAAGATCATGCTTCAATTAATTACAACATTAGCAAAGTTGCAATTTTAATCAGAGAGGATCGTGCATTCTCGAAATATTGATTTAATACAATTAATAAAATATCGCAATATAGCTATAATTTTGTGTGTGAAATTCATCACGGCTTATAAAGACATAAAAAACCATAACATTATAAGTTACGAGTTCATCAAATTCAATAATTTTAATTCTTTTTTATATAAATACTAAATTTTAAACTCAATAACTTAAATAATGTTATATTTTTGCCTTTTTGGTGAATTATCTTGTAGTTAAAAAATTACACGTGGAATAGAAGTGCACGAGTCCAATCAAATCATTGTTCGAAATTAAATGTAATCTCTGTCTGATTTGGCCGGTGGGCTTTGTTTTGCATATTTTAATACTCCTTCTGTCTCATTTTATATGTAACCTTTCGAATTTCAAGATTCAAACAAATCTATCTTTGACCATAAATTTTTCATAGATCTTTTAAACATTTTGAATAACCAATTATTGTGACTCATAGTACTTTTTACGTAGTTTACAAATATATAAATTTTATTTCAAAAAAATTGAAGTTCATGAGCAAATTTCCGATCAAACTTAAGTTGTTTGACTCTCAATTAATAAAAGGTGTCATATAAATTGGGACAGAGGGAGTAGATATTTAGCCGATCAACTAAAATAACTATATAGCTCGTAAAATAGACATAAAAACAAATAAATATATGTATCGATTATTATTTTGATGAACGAATATACTGCTTCCGTAAAAATCTCATTATCATATAACGATGAAGTGTTGCCCAACATGCTTGTTTGCTCCCTCTACCCCGTGGGCTTTTGGTGGTAGGCCCAATTCTTCATGTGCTCTTCATTTCTCTTTCATCAATGCTCAACCCCACCCCCTACCCCACCATATCCTTTTTTTCTCGATAATATTGATATTCGAAATTCACTGATTTGATTAGTGTTGATACGTGTTATACAATAAGAATTTCTTTTTATTAGAAGTTTGTTTGTTTTTAAGAGTTATACTCGACACTTTTAATTAAGAATAAATAAAGCTTATTTATCGCACTATATCGATCGATAGTCCTATGTTTCTTGTATAGGCTACTCTTTAATTTTTGTTTTATAGCTTCTTTTTCTTTTTCCTTCATGAATTTTGATTGATTATATAAAAATGTAATTCAATATCACTTAGTGCTAAAAAAAAATCTTGAGGCGAATTCAGGATTCAAGTTAACTAGTGCGATATATTGCAAATTTTATTTTTCTTGATAATGAATATTGACTTAGTATAAATAAATATTTTCCAAAAAAAAAAAACTAATTGTAAGTAGTGGGTGTGGTGGCTATACTAGATTTTCAAGGTGTATATTCAATCCTTTTTTAACTAAAGAAAAAAAAATAAAATTAGCAATTTAGGTCACTTTATATATGTGTCTTTTGCTTAATTATTAAAAAAATATTCAAGGATTTTTTTTATTAATAAATATTTACTATAACAATTTTTTTCTCTCTAAAATATTTATATAATTAATTAAACCTAGATTTTGACTTTTTATTTTTAGTGCCCTTGCTTGGAAACTTCCTGAATATATAACCACCAAAGGTTTCCTTGATTAAGACACCATATTGTTGTGGTATGTTCCAAAATATCCATGCCGGTAGGTAGCAAGGCACATATGATGCTATTATAATATATATTATATATATGAAAAAAGTATATGATTATATATTTTTAATAATATGTGACCAAATATTCTTTTCCCTTTTAATAATGTTTTGTGAGTAAAGATCCCTCTTCTCCTTGTTCTTTATTTTTTTCTTCTTGTTTAAGTTAGTTTATATGGATCTCAATTTTATATTAATTTCTTAACAATATCTATATAAGATAATTATATTTATCAAAATTAGGTAAATGATAAGAAATTACATTGCATTTCTTGACTTGTTGACACTTCAATTATAATCTCTTGTGATTTTTGTCAACGTTATTAGACACTGGGGTCGTTTGGTTTGAATTCAAGTTATGATGGGATAGGTTATGATGGAATTATTTTTTATGGAGTGTTTGGTTTGTTGTATTCAAAATAATAAATTTTAAGAACAATTTATTTGTTTACAAAAATGCCCTTCATGAATATAAAAAGTGATGTAACAAAAGGGTTGAAAGAGACATTTTTGTCATTTACCTATTTTATCCTGGGATTACTATACCACCCAAGGGGAGGGATAACTTATCCCGGTACTAATTATTAATCTCGTGATAAGTTATCTCAAACTTGCCAACCAAACAACAAATTAAATGGTACTATAATTTAATCCCAGGACTATTTGGTATTATCCTTCACACCAAACGACCCCTTAGCTAGGAGTGATGATATTACTTTCTTTGTTCCAATATATATAAAATACTTTTCTTTTCAATTTATCTTATAGAAAATGTTACTTTTCTTATACTTAAAAATAATTTAATATTACTGATCGGATTCTTTTTATCCCAAATTGTTTGAGATCATTAATGATTTATAAGAGGTCCATTTCATGATTGGATAGTTAGATATTCATTTTACAAATGATTGATTAATTTGCAACTGAATATCTCTTCTTGTGTGGTCAGCGTTCACGTGTCCATGAATTAACACTTTGAGATGCACAATGTGTCTTTAGAGGATGAATCCACTCTGGCTACTGCAACTATATCACATCAAATTTATGAACAAACACCAAAAATCATTGGAGATGGGTTTTCTTTTGACTCTCACACCTCAAATTTGTCAAGGTTGAGAAAGAAAGAACTCCGTAAAATAACCATGCGAAAAAAGGTCTCTTAAGTCGAGGGTCTGTTAATAACAATTCACATGACTAAGTATGTCGTTGTTATTGAAAGTGTGGTCGGGGTTGGATAATACCTTACTCTATTTTCTAGGTTAACATATAAGCTTAATATAACTTGATAACGTAAAAATTATTTATATTGTTAGAATCATTGCAAACAAAAGACTATAGAATAAAGGAAGTTAGAATAAGCGGATACATCCTTTGTGAAACTGCACTATCACTGCAAATATACTGCAACCTGCAAATGCCCAGTATTTTTATATTTCTCCACTTAAAGTTTGTTCTATCATTCATCATCAGATACAAAAGTTCCTCAAAATACTATAGTCTATACATGCAATGTATAAAAGTTTGGAATATTTAATGTCAGAGAAAGTTATGTGGCTACATAAGGATTACCTCTGCTCTGTACGGCAGTGCTCTCTTTTCAAGATGATAATTTGAGCAAACAAAAAGAAAAAGTGCATCTTCATAAATAAATGGAACTTTGGTTTATTCTTTTCTATACTTCTATATAACACACAAATTAATGAACGAATTATTGCTAATTGAATGATATACACCACAAATGAAGTTCATCATTGTCATAAGCCACTATTAACAGCGATGAAGTTGAAAATTTCGATAAGGGTGTTCAAGAATACTTTCAAAAGTAACATTTGACCTATATGTGTAGTATATTTTTCATCGAAGAGTGTTCAACTAGCTGCCCTTCGACATACGTAGCTTCACCCCTGACTATTTACCCCATTTCTTCCTGATTTCATGATCATTCAAAGTTTAACAGAAACATGATTCAAATATCCACAACTTATTTGTTATCTAATAAGATGGACAAGAAGAACAAGTGGGAAATGGGCATAGTCCAAGAAGCTTAATCCCAATTCATCTTTCCTATCTTATCTTACTTAATTAACCATTGTGGGGTCTAAATATTCAAGAGTTCAACAGATTATTTATCTGGCATCACTCCCCACCCTGGGACATAACAAAGGAAGTGAGAATGATAACACAGATTTTTGTGGCACAATCTGTACATGTATATTGACTTCTAAATTATGCAATGTATGTTCGTACATGATCGTATAAGGATGTATTATCATTAAAGAAAGAAACAGCTATGCACACGCATTAGTCACACTTATAGTTTGCCAGTTGCCAGTATTTAATGTTTCATAAAATATTGAAACTTCCCAAACTATTATATATATATATATATATATATATACCTGTCTCAGTCTCTCAGACAACATCACTGTACTTTCTCTTCTCACTTCAGTTTTTATCATAGTGGTCCAATTCCTGCATATGAAAATGATGGACAGTAAGCTTCTCAAGGCATGCCAAAATAAATGGCAAAAGATGGGTGGCAAAGTCATACCTTCATCAGCTTGCTGCGACAAATGCTGCAAATGGACTATGTGGCCTTTTGAAAAAGAAGAGAAATCTATCCCAAGGGATGTTCCAAAAGGTCATGTGGTAGTTTATGTAGGAAAGTACCAAAAGAGATTTGTAATCAAAATTACCTTGCTAAAGCATCCACTCTTCAAGGCATTGCTGGATCAAGCTCAAGAAGTTTATGAATTCACTGCTGATTCGAAATTATGGATCCCCTGTGATGAGAACATCTTCAATAGTGTCATTAGATGTGCTACATTACCAGAAAGTCGACGTATCTCAATCTGCTTTTGAAGGTCCAAAATCACAAAGCATGTGATTGTAATTCATCTATGATGCTCTTAGCTCATTGTTTAGAATGTTGACATCTATAAATTCATAACCTGTTGTATACTATTGAATATAAATTCATTACCATTACCAACGAAGTTGAGCATTACTTCTTTATGCAAGAAATCACAATTCATTTTATTTTATCATTTAATAGATTGCAACTACTTCAAGTATCTAATAACAATCTGCAGAGCAAGAAGCTAAATTGAAGGCACAAAGCCTTTATACGCCACATCCCAAATCAGTCTAGCACTGACAACCAACAATTTGGCACTGAAATAAACTGCACTGAAGTTAGTAGACCAAAATGTACGTCGAACGGTCACACTCTCAGAACAGAGATTTGTAAAGCAACTCAAAGATGTATTACTTTATCAGATTTCCAGGTAGAGAAAACAGGCATAAACATTTATGGCAAGAGAGGAAGCATCCATCCATTTGAAAAAGGGCAACAGAAAAAAACAAGTAACACAGCCGAAAGTTGAATAAAGCATCAGACATTGTAGCCCAACGGATCCACAGAGATATTAATCAACAGGACAATAATGTTGCAAGGAGTACCTCCAAGATAGAGGAGGTTAAACAGTCTCAATGTTGTACCAGATCCAAGACCTTGACAGTGCCGCGATAAGACCCTTTCTTCCTACATTGTGTTAACCAAATAAAAGAGTAGATGTTGAATCATGTAAACCTGCAAATCTAAAAGCTTAAATCACTAGAAATTGGACACATCTATTAATTTTTTTTAAGTGTGAAACACAGCATCGTACATGCAGACATAATCTTTTTTGATAAGGTAAAGGTTTATTGACTAAGTACCAAGAAGGTACCAAAACCAAAAGTTACAAAACACTGCTGGGAATATCCATACAGTCAATTACAACATCTCCTTAGCAACTCCAATAGCTCCATATATTGATCTATATTATCAATGAAACTACTTTTACACCAAGAAAACAAATTATGTAAACAATTGTTTTTAACTTTAGAAATATGGTCTTTTTGCCCATCAAAACAAGCGTTATTTCTTTCTAGCCAAATAGTTCGAATATGCACAAATGTCTGTGATCCAAAGTTGCTTCAAAATTTTATGCGTTCTCTGCACTGCCAACTCTCCAATATTTCATTCACAATGTGAGGCATGATCCAAGAGATCCCGCAAATACTGAAGAAAAACTCCCAACATAGTCGAGCTATTTTCTGCAATGCATAAGAACCAAAGCTTTGTTATTAGGCAATACACGTGAAAAGTTTTGTTGGTTTACAAACCAAAACTTACATCAACATATACATATTGAAACATGCTGAATTGTGTGAACAATTTTAGAGACAGGACACCTCTATTTATTTATTTATTTATTTTAGCTGCAAGAGTAAGCACCCAAAGCAATCCATTTCAAATGAAAATGAAGATTTTTGAAAAGAGAACTAATCAATCCTCTGTTCTGGTAGTAAGCAGAGTTGAAAGTTAATGTTCCTTTTCTAATGACAGACCTACATCTAACTAAAGTTTTTGGCTTTACTCTTAGCTATCAACTTGCAATCAATAATGCACTAAAGTATATTAGGACAAGTAACGTAAGCGGCTATTTATCATGACACACTAAAGTAAAGAGGGTAAAGTTGTGTAAATGGAACCAAAAGATATAGAAAGAACTTGTATGGGACACTAACTTCAAAAGTGAACTGGCAGAATGTTTCTTTATCACTCATCCAATTCCCCCCTTTATTACTTTTCCAGGAAAAATATATACTAGAAGAGTTCTATAGGACCAAATCAGAAACTATTCCAGAAACTAAGAATGGCTTTACATTCATTATTATATTCTCCACACCATCTAGTTATACCTACTTCCCCATTAGGTGCTTCATGAAAAGTTTGACATATTTATGGAAATATATTTTTTCTCTCCAACAGTTCAAACTATTATTATTTCCACATACCAACTTGATGTGACATCTTTTCAACAATTTCAACTATTTTAAAATCCAAATCATTATGATCTATAACTACTCTACTCGATATATTGAAGAATTAACCTAAATAACCAAGTGTCTTTCGGAAACAACCTCCCTGTCTTCACAAGGCAGGGGGTAAGGTCTACATACACACCACCCTACCCAGACCCCACTTGTGGTATTACATGGGTATGTTGTTGTAACCTAAATAACCGCAGACCCAACCACTTGAACTAAAAATAGCCAATAGATATACAAATATATGTATAATATATATATATATATATATATATAGAGAGAGAGAGAGAGACTCTCTCTGTCCCAATTTATGTGGCACTTTTTGTTTTTCGAGAGTCAAACAGTTTACGTTTGACCGGGAATTTGCGCACGGAATCTTCCATTTTTTTTTAATGAAATTTATTTATTTGTAAACTACGTAAAAAGTATTATAAGTCACAATAATTGATAATTCAAAATGTTTAAAAGATCTATGAAAAACTTACGGTCAAAGATAGACTTGTTTGAATCTCAAAATCCGAAAAGTGCCACATAAAATGGGACGGAGGGAGTATATAATATGTGAATAATTGTGTATAATCTATTTATACTGTCTAGGAAATGTAAACAGTGAATCTTGCCGGCTATATGTGTAAAGATCCCGTCTTTTAAGAGGCTCTAACTTGTATTGGGAATGAAGGGGTGCTAAACTGCTAGGTTAGGGTGCTACACAACCTACATACTAGTGAAGCTTCAAAGAATAAGACAACTTGCATAATGCAACAGAAGGTGGATGAGATTAGCAAGAAAATGAAATGCAAGATGACATTTTTTTTACCTGAAGGAGTTCAAATATAGTCAAGTCCAAATGTAACATGATGAGCTAAATTCAATTAATCAATATTGAGCAAAAAATAAAGAACCATCAGACAAAATCATCCATTTCCCAAATCCCTATAAATGAATAACTAGATTCCACAGAAATAAATGAAAAAGATACAAACCTATGGGTGAAAGCATGAAAAATACCAAAAGGGTGAAACAAGTTACTGCAGTTGCAAATACGCACGGCAAATTGTGGGAGACCAGCTTTTGCAGGATCTTTCCACATTTAAATGCTAAAAACATAATTAAATAAATAGAAGTGTGCTCTATCTAACAATTTAAGTTTTTTTTTTTTTTGATACCGAGAACAATTTAAGCTTTTAGATGAGATGGTCACTGGTCGCATTGCTCTAACAAATATCTTCAGGAGAAGGAGCTTAAATAGTTAAATGAACTGTGGTGCCTACATCCTACACGTTTACACCGATTCATAATTCTGAAGAAGGAAATATACAAGAAGCTATTAACAAATGAAAGAGACATGCTCTAAGTTGCATGTTGCTTGATCCTATAGTTGAAATTACTGATTAAGTGAATGGTGGATGCAAACTTTTGTCATATGCATGTATGAATGGAAGATTACTGCCAAAACTATCCACAATCATATGAATGAAGGGGAAAAAACTCAGCTCAACAAAGTAGACTAAGCCATTGGATAAAACAGGCAGTGCCTGCCTGAAGGCAATCCACAAAAAAACATCCATTCAGAACTTAGGGTGGAGGCACAAGTAGTCAAAATAGCAAACTCTGTAAATTTGAAAGTACATTACCTCCTTCTGAAGTGTTGAAACAAAGATAAATACCAAGAACAAGGAACTTTGTGAAGTTGACAATATGGTTGGATAATCCCTGAAAGATGAGTAAGAGGTTAACACTAGAGATACAGAACAAGTTTGAGCAACCTATGAACCTTGAGCATGAAGATATTCTGAAGCAGTAGATCAGAGAGACGAGCCATAACAGATATAATCATGCATAGAAACCAAGAAGGATGTCACAAACATAGAAGATACATAAGATGTGGTAACTTGATGAAATAACAGTTGGTAAGAAAGTGATAATCAGGAAAGGGGGAGGGCAACCAAGCTTTAGAGATGCATCATGAGCTGGTATTGAATTCTATTATATCCCACTGATCTTTGTAACCAACTCCTATGTTGCTTGGACTCTTCAAACATGTCGACTGGTGCGTGTCGGGTTCTCCAAAACTAGTGTATTTTTAAGAACCCGAGATGGGTGCGGCATAATTTTTGAAAGAATCCGAGCCCATAGACCAACACCATGGTATTTCAGGAAGCACACCATCTTCAAGACTACCAGAAGTTTCATAGAGTGAAGTTGATCAGATTAGTGACCTGCAGCTTCTTCCTTTTTTCTTCTAATATTAATTTTCATTCTTAACTTGCTGCTGATTTAGGTGCTTCCTCACCAAACATGTCACTTAGATGGCTGAGTCATACCTTGAAGGTCTTGTAAAATGTTGTCATTCTAAGATCAGTTCTTTCTATTGCAACCAATTTGATGGTGCAACTATCGAGAAAGGAACAGATGAGAAAAGGAAGATACATCTATGAAGAAGAGACAGGATGAAGAAAAGGATATGCGGGAGAAAGTTGAAAAAAAATAACATACCCTGTTTCACTGACCTAACTGAGCAAGAACAATGAGCTTGTTTGTGTAGTGAAAAAGATTGCTAGATGTAGACAAGTAAACTAACTCTCCAACCACCGAGACCACAGAATAATCGAGTTCAAAAGCAAGGAAAGGGCACTAAAGAGAGAAATCACTTCAGTTGAATTCTACATAACAGTATCCAAGCACCCCCAGAACTATAACTTCCTACAGAGTGCAAATTTTATTTAAGTCAACTACACTTTAAAATCAGCAAATAGGGGGAAATACAATCCTAAAAATTAGTCTTCCCACAAACTGATAAACTCCATTCACCAATATCAACAAATAAAAGGTATCAGGATAAAAGAAATATTCAACTCCTTGCATCCGATGTGATACAAATGAAAACAAGCAAATCAAACATTCCGTTCCACCTAACAAGCTCGAGCAAATCTGTAAATCACAAACTCATTCTAGGTTACAGAATAGAGATGCACAATATATGAAACCCACCCACTTACCCACCCACCCCCCAAACACCAACTTCTATCTTATAAATCAAATATACAGCTGCTTAAGAGTATTACGAAAAAGTAGTCGGGCAAGTCGACATTCAGAAATTGAGCATTAGCCCAACTATTGAAGCTGTTCATCAACAGTTTCCAAGACAAATTTTGAACTACTGAACAGTTCAATGAATGCTTAGCTATTCCTTTACTGTCTGGAGATCCAGCTGCACAAAAGAATATTGAGCAAAGAAAACTGTTTAATTTCTTCATCCTGAGGACTTTATAGATAACGTTTGGCCCCTGAAAAGGAGAGAGACACTATCAACACGACCAATTAGAAAAACAAAAGAAAAAAAAACTCAACCGAGAAGCTCTAGAAGACTAAATCAGCTTACATGGCTGCAAGTTAACCGACTTCATTAAAGGGATCAGAAGTAGGTTAACTTGCAGCCATGTAAGCTGATCCCTTCATTGAAAGGTAAATGTAGGGATCATCTATTCTAGGTAACATCAGTTTGATCCCTACATTTACCTTTCAAAATAGATGAGCGCGACAAATTCAGATCTCAGCCTTTTAAATAACCAAATATCCATTTGAAGCAAGAGCATTCTGCATGTAGGAACTTCTTAATGAAATGAACTCAAAATAGAAACTACATGCTGTTGAAGTACTGAAGTTACTAATCCTTACCAAAAGTACTGAAGTTACTAATAGACTCAGAACTTAGATGAGGAAAACTTAACAAGTATCATATATTCATCAAAAACAGAACTTGTTCAGTAATTTGATGATCTCATAGAGCGGACATCCAAATATTAAATTTTGCATGTGCTCGCTTATCTTGTATTCATATGTACATGGCACAACAGTCTAAACCCTGTCATTTGTACAATTTCTGGCATTTGCTCCTAACCATATGTAAACGTCTTTTTTCAATCTCTGTCACATAAGCTGTGATGATATACTGAAGACCAGTCCTTACATCCCCATCCCTTCATTTGACTACTACAACCTGCCACTGACATTACGATCCAAAAGCACCAGAAAATTATTCAACAATTGATTTCCTTCATAAAAGTTTTCTACAGATAATGTATGCAATTATACTTCACGCAAAGCCACAATTGTGGCAAGGATATAAAAACCTCAACATTTCTGATGCCAAAAGCTATAGGGTATGATGTATCATGGTACTGAGTGAACAAAATCTGAAGTATTAGAGTAGGAAATATAACCGCAACAGAAGTGACTCCATCAATTGAACTAGAATTATTAATGAAATACTCAAAAACTAGCTTTTTATGCTGGTTACTGAAGACGATGGATCTCCTGAGATGCTGGAATGGCCTAATTGAAGGTGTTACGCAAAAGAACTGGTGGAAAGTCATCTCTGCATGCATTTGATGGACAGTTTGGGAAGAAAATAATTCTAGGTATTTTGAGGATACAAAGAACGCTACACAGAGAATCAAATTAAATTGTATATTGTCTTTTCTTTTTCTTGGAGTGAAGGATGTTCTGTAAATGATAATGAATCCATACTTGATGTCATAGCATCCCTGTAAGTTTTTGTTTAGTCAGGGGGGATGCTTATGTTTTTTGCTCACTCGTTTGGAGTTTGTATCTTGTTTTTACACCCATCAGCACCTTTTTGTGTTTAAATGAAAAGTTACCATTCTCAAAAAAATGGTGGTGGCGCTGAGCCAACTGGCGGGCACCTCGAACCTGTTACCTGAGACTCGTGGTTCTCTTCCACTTCATTGACCACTATATCACACCCTTGGGTGCAAACTAGATATTTCTCAAACAGCTACATACTTTCTCAAACATCAACTTCTTTATCTCTTAAATATCATTCTATTCCTCAGTTTATCTCAAATAATCACAAGAACGTGGCAATAGAACAATAGGAAAAGTAAGCAAGGAATACTTGAATTCCAATGACATTTGAGGGTATGTTCATTTCAAGGTACTGTGTTAGAATACAGGAAATCTTCCAAATGCTGACCCACTTACATTCAACTAAATGCGGGAGTTTCATTTTAATAAGTCAAAATAACTTCATTGATGATACACCAAGTGGATCTCACAACGTATTGTGGGTTTACATCAAAGCTCCAAAAAGAACCATCCATCTATCTATACAATATATGGGGAATCCCTTCCACAACAAATGAGCTTTTCTAGGATGATTGATAAATCCCCAAGAACCAGTGGTGCAAGGTTGGAAACTTGGTGGATAATGGGTCCGCCCCTGTATCCTTCTCTCCACTTAAATACCAGCCTTTTGTCAGCGGCAAGTTTATACCCTGACGTGTGCCTAACCCACACATCACAAGTTACGCTCTTACCACTAGACCAAAGCCCAGGGGACTTCCACAATAAATGAGCTTTTGATTATCTGTATTAGATGCTTGACCCCAATACATCTTCTACAATATTCATTTTATCCAAATCATCTAACAATTGCACGGAGGAGCGACGTTCCACAACTCCATTTGCCCAGCACCTAGGCCGTAATGAACTTAGAGTGTCTCCATTGGTGATGGAGAAGCTGCAATGGAACCAGTATATGGTCCATGTTCTGACCATTTTCCTTGGATAATAACTCTAGCTAACTACTATAGGTCTTCTACTTCTCAAGTTGATCGTCATTATAATAACACTCCAAGTTGCACACTGCGTGAAAAAATCCAGCTTTATTAGGTGCCTCCGTCTTCCACAGGGACCTCCACATGGCCTGAAGTAACTGACCATGATCAAGTAATCATTATATGACTTCATCGAGAACATCTTCATAGACAATCCTCTCTACAACACTTTTCTTTTCTATTTCAAAGATATAATTAAGCAAATAAAAGGCACGCAATCTCTTATAACTTAAAATTCAGATAAGATGGTTATACAATGTTACCAGTCTCAAACAATTGTTTGGTGAACCATGCTTACGGAAAAAGCTATAGGATCTTTGAAAAGCCATGATGACTACCACAACAGTTTCACTCTTTCAGGCTTTCAGCAGCTTCGAGAGCTCACTGCCCAGCAAAGTAGATTAAAAAAGGCTTCAAGAGCTGCGATGAATCCTTTCTAAGAATCCCACCATTGGCTGCCATGCAAGCTTGTCAGAGTACAATGTTACCAAAAGCAGAAGTCGAGTAAACACGCTAAAATATGTTGGGTAACACACTAAGATCTGCAGGGGCTTTAACTGCAGAACCCTGACAAATATTTGATGAAGAAAGGCTCACATGAAAAAGAAAAGAGAAGTGCATATGTAAATCAAGAATAAAAACTACAAACACGAACAATAATTATGAATAAAGGAATTGAAAAAATTATAATCAAGCACAATATTTATTGTTATGTCCTTCAATATAGAATTCATGGGTGAGAATAAACATGCCTTACCGTTCTTGAGCAACCAGCCAAGAAAAGCATAATACTTTTTGAGGATCATTGTTTTTCCACATCTGTCTCCAAGACCAAGAGGGATCTGATCAGTCCCTTCTATTAGTAATAAGTTGTAACAAATTTGACAGTGAAAATACCTTTGCTTTTTTGCTCTCCAGGTTATGTTGCCACTTTCATCAAATTCAAAATTTTGACATCCTTACCATTTCCCAGTCATTTAAATTCTTTCTGAGCACCACATTCCAGCCACCTGTTTCCCTACATTGAACACTAAGCACCCATCTCTTCTAAGAAGCTCAGCTACTGTGACCTCCTTATTTATTGATCATCGTAATATGGAGCAAGTGAGGAAACTACTCTGTCAGAGATGAGTCCCCACACAATACATCCTACCAGAAATCGGACTCTTTACCTGACTCTAAAGACTATATGTACGATGGAATACAAACTTTGATACGTGAATTACCAGAACTACCTAGTTTTTTAAGAGATAAAAGTGTTAATACCCAATTTCAGTTTGTTGACACTTTATTGGTCCTTTAAAGAGGCCAAGCCTTGTTGTTTTCTGTAACTAAGCAAGCAAGGGGCTGAGAAAGAAAGTAAAAGTGGAACCAGCTAGCCAGAAAATGAAAAAGGAGCAATATCAGTTCTTCTCGAGCAAACATGAGATTTTCTTTAGCATTTACTCAATCATCTGAGCACTAATTCTTCAATTATTAAGTTCTTCAATAATTACAAGGTAAAGAATCACTTCAAATCCGTAAATACTTTAAGCAACAAATGTCCCACGTTCAAACATTAATCAAAAGAAAGTTCAAACCCACCAAATTGAAGTTTAGTTTGATCTTTTTTGTGTACGGGAGTGGAAAGGTTTAGTTCAAGATGACCATTTATCATTATACAAATCAACTTACTTAGAAACATCAGAATCTACAACAGAAACGTGATCAAAAGAAAAAAGAGAAGGGCTCACTTAATCTCTTACCCTTAATGGTAAAAGGAAAAATACAACAAATTACAACTAGTTTTCAGGTTTCATCACCATGAAAGACTTGTATGGTAAAACATATACTCCGAAATGGATTTGGAATAGCCAACAAGAATTCCCATGTAATATACAAGTCATATATTGCCTCAGAACAGAGTACATACAAAGCATAGCTGGCGACTTCTAAAACAGTGTCGTGCTGACTCACATTTCGAAGCATTGAACATCAAAAGCACAAAAAGATTACCCCACCAGCGCGATAGTCCATCCAGTTAAAGCTTCTTTCAACGTAATGCCAAGGCAGGGGAATGAATCTTTAGCAAATTCCCACCTAGTATCATCTAACGCCCTCGAGAAAGCCTTCCAATTCTCTTCGTCCAAATGTCCTCCCAACTGAGGAGGCATCATTATACCTTGCAGCCAAGTAAAATGTTAACCAAGCTACCATAAAATAAACTTCCACAACACACTGAAATGCCAGTGCAAACACTTCTCCAAATATTCGACCCAATATCCATCTCGTACACCACCCACAAACCAAAACTTCCCAACATTTGATTCCTATAGCAGGACACACCATAATACCCAACAAATGACATCCTTCTTTGACAACCTCCCTACCACTTTTCCTCGAGTCCACAATAGAAACCCAAGAATCAACAGCAAAAATAAACCCCACTACCAACTCCACCAAGAACCATGAGATGATAAAGCACAAGCTTTCCTTCTCATGCCCTGTAACCCATGGCGCCACATCCGAAAAGGGCATCAATTTCATCCTCACAAAAACCTTAAAAAATGAATATTGATCCTCAATTTCTCCAAAAACCCAAATACCCAACAATTGAGCTAATGCATCCTTTACTGCCCACCTCATCAAAACAAACCCAGAAAGCCTTCTTAACCCCAAATTAGAACCTTCCCAAGCAGTCCTGAAAATTGACCTGTAATTCCCTAACACATTATCCAACACTTGCAAGAAAATTATCCCATGAATCCAAGTGTAAGTAACCAAAAAAGCCAACACCACATAAGCATAGGCAGCTGACAACAAACTAACAAGAAACAACAATGCTGTAGCATCATGACGACCCAATTCAAGACCTTTTATCAAAAACTGCAAATCAACAACACCATTTTCATTGTTATACTCATTTTCAGGATTATCAACATGAGACAAATTCTGTGTCTCTGAAGGAGGCTTGAAAGAGATAAACCCATTACGAATTGCTTGGGGAAACAAAATCCCATCATCAATAATTTTGTCTGAGAACCCTAAATTCGGGTCAAAATTGGAAAGAATTACGTAAGTAGAATTCGGCTGAGGTTTAGAAGAAGGATGAAATAGGGATTTATCAAGGTCCGAATCCCCAGAAAAGAAATCATCATCAAGAGTACCTACACGGGATAGGTGAAGAAAAGGTCGACGGCGGCGATGGAGGTCACGTCGGAGCTGAGGATGCTGCAGCTGTTGACCGGAGAGGTCAATACGAGATAGAATGGATTTCAGAGAAGGGTCACGATCGATGAAGGAAATGAGGTAGTTGGTACCATTTTCGACATTGGAACGGAAAGTGAGAATGAGAGAAGAAAGGAAGAGGAATAGGAGGAGATTGGAGATGAAGGTTGTCGTGGTTTGTTTGAGGATTTGGGTGGTTGTTTGGTGATTGATTGCTACCGGCGGCGGCGGCGGCGGAGGTTGTGGTGGTTGACGGTGGTCCATGGTGGTTGATTTTGAGAGATTCCGGCGGTGGTTAATTGTAGTTTGATTGGGGTGATATTGATAAATTTGACAACATTTGGGTGTCGAAGTGAAATTAACTAATCGAAAGAGTACCAGGAAAAGCAGCTCATCATTTGATAAAATACGATCTGTTTTTAAATTTGTCACCAAATTTTATTAAAATTGTAAGATATTTCAATTGACCATCGAAATCCTGATAAAATGTTCTTTAGAATCAAGATTTTATGCGTGTATTCTTAACTATTTATTACGTAAATAAGTTTATTGTTAAAATAACAAATAATACTTCATTTTCTTTGATCATACGCCTCAATAATTCGTAAAATTACATATTTGTGTCAATTAATGTAATGTGTATTATTAATAGGGAAAATTGTATATAATAGCAAACTATTAATTCAAATTAAATGTTATAAACATAATTTGATTTAATTGTACTTCATAGCAAATTGTTGCTATTTCGCCTCTCTCCTGGTGAATCTAGTTTGTCACTCGTTCCTCCCTCACCTCTCTCGCGTTTTATACAAACACAAATGTATAAAATGCGTTTGTGCTTGTATAAAGCGAGAGAAAAATGTATATATATACATATATTTTTGTTCCCCTTTCTCCGCTCTCCCAGATCTCGCTCGCCAGTCTCTCCCTCGCCTCTCTCGCTTATACAAACAGAAATGTATAAATTGCGTTTCTGTTTGTATAAAGCGAGAAAAAATTATATATACACATGCAAATACATATATCTTCGTCTTATACACTTATAATTATACAATACAAATATTCCCCTACTCAGTTCTCTTTTGCCTTTTTCTCTTTCTCGCTTTATACAAACACAAATTATACAATTGATCTTTTGTATATATATATCGAAACAGAAACATATTATATATAATTGCTTTCTTTTGTATATGTATAGCGAAATATACATATTTATGTTTGTTATGGAGCGCAATTATGCAAACTATAATTATAACATACAATTATGATTTTTGTGTTTGCTATATGTGAAAGTTACTCTTATTAATAAGGGAGACATTTTATGTGATTAAATTAATATTAAATTTTTTATAACATGCATATAAACCTTTTTAAAAATAGAATATGTTTTAAAATTTGGTAGTAAATTTTATAAGAGAAAAATTATGGCAAACTCAAACATCCATTAAGTAATTAAATTATAATCACAATAAAAAGATCAGACAACTCTTTTTTCTACTTATATTAACCGCAAAGGGTACAATTTGATTGGTCCACTACATGTTATCTTCTTTATTGAAATAAGTCTAAAATTTTACTGTTTATGACAACTAATATGTATAATTAAAAAATGTGACACATTTATAATGATTTACTTATTTATGTAATATGTACTTAAAAAAACACTCATAGTTTGTATTAAATATAAGTGTGATAGAAATATTTTATCATATGTTCAAATACTTGATTCAACAAACCATAATTTTGAATTAAATAAAATATATGGAGAAGTTCAAATAGTTGTATAGGTCTATGTCAGTGTCTATGTATTAAGTCAATATAAAACAAAATTGCGTCCCCAACAAGATAACACAAGTGTTAAAACCTAGTGGGGCCATAATTATAGAAGTCATGTGAAGAAAATTTAAATAAGAAAATCTTAAAGATTCTTTAATACGTAGTCCTA
Source organism: Solanum acaule (assembly GCA_036250505.1). NCBI lineage: Eukaryota > Viridiplantae > Streptophyta > Magnoliopsida > Solanales > Solanaceae > Solanum > Solanum acaule. The sequence goes on along the minus strand of JAJOOR010007217.1, from coordinate 3,945 downwards.
GTATATTTTTTATGGAACTTCTTTTGATGAAAGTTAGACAATCACAACTAGGAAAAAGTTCTAATGTTAGTAGTAGTAATTGGTATTATAATTGTACTAACCCTTTATAGTCATCTATACATTTGTATTTAGTTTATAATTTTTTATATCAGAAATTTTATTTTTATGCACATAAATTTTTCAAAAAATCTTTTCTATTTAAATAATAAAAGAGTTAGTTCATATTTTGATAATGTAGATCCTAATTTGTAAAACTTTTTAAAATTGAAATCAAAAGCAATATGAACTCTATATTAGATACGAAAGGATTGAACTTCCAAATACATGACAATAACAAAACAAAAGTAACAAACCTTTACATATTGTATTGATTAGCACACATCAGTTCTTGATATTTAGGCATACAAACGTGTAAAGAGAGTTTGTCTAGTTAAGTAGTTTTTTTTTTGGATGACAAGAGGAACCTGCAGCTGCTATCCTTTGGGTGCGCACAGGGTAAAACCCCCGCACCTATGCCATAGCTCGCAAACCATATCGGAGAGGTAACTCGCACTAGGCAAGCCCAGCACGACAAGCTCGACCCAGAAGGCAAAACCCTTGCTTTCGCTGGCAAGGAGTTTCGAACTTGAGACCACCAATATGAAAGTCTCAATCCCAAACCACTGGGCCACCCCGAAGAGTACTCTAGTTAGGTAGTTTTTCCAATAAGCAAATCAACCAACAAACAAACAATTCAATCTTCCTAATAGAGTTTTTCTCACATAATATAAAAAAGGCAATCAAAATTCCTTACAACAAACCAGATATTTGGGAACAATAGCCCGAAAATTGGAATGAATTGATCGACTTGAAAACAGTAGAACTCGATGATATGATTCTCTCAATTAAGGAATAACACAGGAAAACCAAGAACTAAGAATGAACTTATGCGAAATCTGGCTTCTCGGGGTATGTACAACCCGACCTCTGGATGATAACGTTCGATGCATAACAACCTGCTCTTACACACTCAGCAATAGGCTTTTCTTGAACCAATTGTGACAAGAATCCTCCAACAAATGCATCCCCTATCAATGTAAGAATGAAAATGTTAAACGAAAATAGACCTCGAGTCTAACTCAACCCCAAAATCTAGCTCATGACGACATGAGAATACCAAAGAGTATGTGAGGAGATAACACCTCATTTCTTCAGTTAATATGAGTCACTAAATGTAGAATATGTTCTCTAAACTATGATTTTGTCAGTTAAAGAGAGGTGGTTTAACTCTGTCTAAGCGGAAACAGGTATAACAACAATAGACTACGTACCAGCACCATTGGTGTCAACAAGATTCTCTTTTGGCAATGGTATAACAGGGAACAGCTTCACCTTCCCATCCTCAGCGACAACAACAGGATCAGCACCCTGTGTAATAACAGTAATCCTCTTGTGTGTTCCAGATGCCTTTGGCCATTGGGAGATTTTCAAAGCTATTTCTTCAACATTATCCGTCTAGTAATCAAAGAAGCATGTTAGCCATTTACCATAAAGTCAACATCAATGTGAGGAAACATTTAGGAAAGCATCCATTACCTCCCAGCCGTGTACTTTTGAGAAGGTTCTTGCTTCTGTCTCATTTCCAAATACAAAGTCCATATACCTGAAAAAACAGAAAATGTCCCGATATCAGTATCGTCTACCTTCATTTACCTTGACAAGGTAGGAAATTGGCCTTACGGCAAAGCTTTCTCTTGAGGATCCCTGAAGAACTCGCAGATGAATGGTGCTGAAAGGTTCATTGAGAAGATCTGCAGCAGGGTGGAATAGAATATCATATGGTTGGTTCATGCACAACAACATACCCAGTGTAATCTCAAAAGTGGGGTCTGGGGAGGGTAGTGCGTACAGAGACCTTACCCCTACCTAGGAAGGTAGAGAGGTTGTTTCCGATAGACCCTCAGCTCAAGTAGAGCATTACAAAGCAGTTTGAAACGAAAACAACATAAGTGAATAAGCCAAGACAAAAATGTGATTGGTTCATGCACAAACTACCAAAAAGACCAGTCACACATAAACAATGTCAACTGCATACCTTGTTATTGGCTGCTGCGTGCTCAGCAACAAGCTGAATAGATTCTGGAGAAACGGTGAGAAAGAATCCAGCAATATAGTAAAATTTGGCCTTCTCAACTGTCCACAAATAGATGTGTTAGTTTAAAATAGACTGAATATCTGAGGTCTTACCAACATAGAAACAGGAATTGCTGTTCCTACCCAAGGCCCAGTTCTCTGGTCGTTTCAAATGGTCAACCTTGTAGCAGTTTGCAGCTGATAAGTTAGCAACCAATGACCTGCATAATCAATAGCAGATCATCACCTTAACAAGAAAGCATGTGGAAATTCTTTTTTAATCATGTAGAGTGTTTCTTTTTCTCTTCCTTTCCCTCCCTGGATAACAAGAAGGAAAGACTAAACTCTACACCAGAACCATAGTACACAACTACACATATAACGGAAAATTGCATTAAACTAACCTCTCGCCATCCAGCACACAAACAGCACAAGTCCCTGTTGGAGCAGTCTCATCCTCATAGTAATGAACCTATTTTAATCCGTACATAAAGACAAGTTGGGGTCAAAGTATTTTGTTGTCATGTTATAAGTTCAAAGCATAGATGACAAAGGCAAACATGAGCAATAATCGTGCTAATGAATCCACAATGCACCGAAACACAAAAAGATTGTCAAACTAAGAAGAGAAAATCAAGGAAAAAGAATCTTACATTGACGCCAGCATCCTGTGCATTTTTCTTCATTTCCTCCCCAAACTTGTCCTTCCCAACTGAGCCCATGTAACTTGTTGCACCTGGAAATGGTAGCATCCACTGCAAATGCAAAATGAAATTATTCTTCTGAATTATATGTTCATGTCAGATTGCCTAGAACCACTAAAAACTTAAGACGACAAGACACCTGAGCCACTCTGATTGAGTTTTGTGTTGCACCTGCATTGCAGAATTAAGACCACGAGATCAATGATCCTAGTATCTTCAATGCAGAATATTAATTAATACAATACAATGTATTGAGTGATGGGAAAATTACCTCCAGCAATGTATTCAACAGTGGGCTTGGCTGCCATTTCATCATACCTGGAATACAAAAGTTCTTTCAACAATTTTCTGAGTAAAGGCATAAAAATAATGCTTTGCTTCAGAAGAACGTGGGCTGGTAGCCTCTCTTACTTAAGTTTATGTCCCCACTCCCCAAGCATACAACTATTCTTCCACAGTTCAAATCAGCAATGATAATAGGCTCATTACAACTTTTTGTAGGCTCACCCCTTCACAAAGCTGGTTGGAAATTTTATTAAATAACACCCATTTAAGTATTAATTTATAGAAAGCATATTCCCATCAGACGGACACTTAAACAGGAAAAAGAAACCCCCAAACATCCTAAAACTTAAGAAATCTTAGTAAAACTACAAATTTTATTTCTCCAAACTAATTCTACAAGAAAAAGGAAATTGTGCCACCTACAAAGTCTATGGAAATTGAAGTTCTTCAGATTTACTCAGCAAAGTATAAGCTAACCTAATGAAGTTGTTACAATTACAAAAAGCTAAAGCCTAAAAAGAAACCACTTACATAGGCAAGTGCTTGTCCTCTGCGAGAATTGCATTGTTCGGCTTGATTTCATACCTATGAGTAAAAAATCAAGTCATTCACATGATACAATGGAAGGAAAAAAGATATCCAAAAGTTGCAAATAAAACCAATGCATTTTTACCAACCAAAAGAACCAATGCACTTAAAGAGCTAAAAACAGTGACAGAGCCAGCTTATGCTAAAGGGTGTCAATGCATTTTTACCAATCAAAAGAACCAATGCACTTTTAGAGCTAAAACCAGTAGCGGAGCCACCTTATGCTAATTTTTTGTCAACACAACCCCCTCCCCCC
>JAJOOR010007216.1:0-11502 GCA_036250505.1 Solanum acaule | reverse complement strand
GCTTGTAGACGCAATCCTTGCTCATCGAATTGGCGGTCGTTTTGTAGTTGATGACCCAAATAAAATTACCAAACTATGAAGAAATGTCATGCGATAAGCCTTCATGAGCTCGAAACACTTCAAGTCAAAAATGAGTTGATAAACAACCGAAAGTCAAATGATCTCTTACAAATTAGATAATGTTGTCATGAAGACTCTGGTAAATGTTGACATCAACATATCGGCATAGTCATTTCTCATGAAGCTTCAAATGTTTCTTGAAAGATCAACTACGAAAAAAAAAACATTTGCTTCACAAATACTTCAAGGCTTGTCTTTACAAGTTCGATAAATCGAGCACCCCAACAAGCCTCGAAGCAGGGGGCATTTGTAGATAGTGAAGTTTTATTGATAAATCCATACTAAATTTGGATTAAATCTTAAATTCATGATACGTTGACCAAGTCAAATTACTAGTTAATAAAGTCGGATTAATATTTAAGTCAAAATTATATGACTTAAATCAAGTCCAAATAACATTTGGGCCAGTCCATTAAATTGACAAGATGAGCCCAACTTATGTTCTTCAGGCCCAGGGGTCAAAATTGCTTGGACCAAAATACCCCTAAAGCCCTAGCTCAAGCCTATATAAAGAGGTCTTCATAAGACCAGAACACAGACACACATACACACACACAGAAATACATAGTTGCTCTTCATTGGTGATCTGCAAGTCTTCCGCATACAAAGAAGTCTTCACTCCAAGTATTGAGCCGCAAGTATTCCGCCAAAACAAGAACATCTGTGGAGAGAAGAATCAGGGGATTACAAATCTTTTTAAGAGATTTTATAAAGATTGTAACCTTCGCATTAATTCAAATACAAATATTATTGTTTGCTTGCTATTTTTCTTTTCCTATTTACTGTATTTCAGGATTGAAACTTTAGACGCTTACAGCGACCTCAGCTATGAGACCTCCGGTATCTGAATTCAAGGGTGCGGCACTTCCTCCGGGCTACTATGAATTCTTCATTACCGTCTTAATCCATTGTTCTGACACAAACATTCTAGATTATATTTTGTTATTAGGGTTGCATCTCCTTATTCTTAGACTTGTTAGACTTTGGTATTATGATTTTTAGTTTATTGGGTGTTCATTTCGCAATTATTTTTGGTTGACTAATAGAGTTAATGGGAACTCGATCTTTTAATTGTTTTAAACTGTTTTCCTAGTATTATATTATGACTTAGTTTCTTAAATGGTTTGATGGGTTAAGTTTTGATTAGTACACCCATTGGAGGGTCAATGTGAGTGCCCCTCACGACAAATCAGGATCGTGACATAATAGTTGTTTTGTACCATAACTATCTGTTTCTAGTGGGGTTTTCGTGTTTGTTCAGACTTTCGATGTCACTTTATGAAAGTTGTATTTAAAGACATTAAAAACTGATTTATTTATTTACATTATTGTGTGGCTTATTTATGTACGTTGTTTTTCTAAGGTTGATTAATTGTTAGTGTGTTAGTAAATAGTTGGTTTTCCTATCGAGGGTTTATTGTGGGTGTTATTCATGATAGATTGGGGTCGTAACAGACACGCCGCTACAACGGGAGAACAAATACACATTATCGTGATTTGTATCCAAAGGTCAGTTAGACATTGAAAAATTGGATTATGAAATTGCGAAACAGAATTTTTGAATTGGATCAATACTTCCAATTGAATAAGTATGAATAATAGAAGGAATATTTCCGCAATGGCGGAATGACGTCAGTCCTAAACTCCTGATCAAATTCAAATTCTGAAATTCTCGTCAAGTCAGCCCGATTTAATTATTTTGACAATGTAATTTCAAAAGTTTTTGAGACTCCACACGAAGTAACTTTTGAATAACGAAGGAACAAGTTGTTACATATGGTTAGCCTCGATTTAATCTTTTTAGTTGGTTTTACAAATATTTTAATGCAAATAGTTCTTGCATTGTCATACGACTCATATCATTTCATATAATTCATAAAAAAAAAGTTAATTAACAGAAAAACATCAATACAATGAATTCTTCCGAGTTTCGTCAATCAGTCCACGAAGATAATAGTACATTTAATTTTGATTTGTTATTGTTTCATTGGGATTACAAATCTAATTCAATTTGTATTTGATAAAGATCTTCGAGTCAAATAGTAATACAAAATGATTCGAAAATAAAAATTTGAAGCTAAACAATGATGACTTGTTCTAATGGATAAACATTTGTTTGTTGAACATGAAGATTTCAATCCATATTTTGAATTTTTCCGTAATTTTAAAGGTAACTAAAAGCAATAGAATAATAAAAAATTACAGCTTATTCTTATAAATGTTTTATTAACAATTGTTATAAAGATCTTGAAATGATTGAGTTTGTATTAATGATATTTTGTCTATTTTCCCCTTTTAGCGATTACAAAATCGTGTTTAAGACGAACGCAAATTGAGCAGGAGTTAAAAGTTATTCGAAATTTTGAGAAGAAAATTGAATTAGTTGATTGTTGACCAAATTAAATCATAATAACTAATGCAATTTAAAGAATACTTCTTTGTCAAAAACATACAAAATATCTCCTTTTTTTAAAGAAAATAAATAAAAAAATTGAAGATAACAAGTTAATTGCTAGTAATAATTATAACGAAAGAATCATTTTAGTAATTGGTATACTACATATAAAAAAGCAGGGGAATTAAGCTAATAAACTAGCTAGGTTAAAATATATATATATATATATATATAAAACCTTGCTTTGTGACTAAAATCCATATGGACTAATCAATTTTTGTTGATATGATACTTTGTAATTCCAAAACATGTTTCCATGAGAAAATGATAGTTGAAGATGTGTTCCTTAGTTTGATAATAATGCTTCATAATGAGAAAAATAAATTGGATTATAATTGGTATAATCCATGATAAATTTGAATCATCAAGAGTGTTATCATATTGATGAGATAGGTTGAATTGTTATCTAAAAAGTTCTCCACATGAATGTATAGTTCTTGTGGGTTGTGTTGGTTGTCCATCTTACATACTGAATAATAACTTTTCCTACCATCATCTTCTTTCTCGTGCTCCTCCTTCGTGGACCTTTGAATGACTTGTCAATTCTAATGTAAATCCTACCTAGAACTCAATCGTCAAACTTTATATCAGATGCATGCGTTTTGAGAATGCACGACTCTGTAAATTTGTGCATAATCGAATTTGTTTGTTTAGTAACCTTTCAATAGGTTTTTTTCGCAACGTGATTTGGCCTATAATATTAGGATATTTCTTATTCTTTGAAGTGAAGAAAGACTATTTTTTTTCTCCAACCGTTGCATAGTTTTTTGAAAGCTCTTTAATATTATGCTCTTAAAGATTAACTTTTTGTCAAGATAAAAGTTCGGCCATTATTTTATTCTTAAAATTATCAACCATAAAGTTTTTAACATATGAAAATAAATTATAAAAGACAACAAAGTTATAATATCCACATAATAAATTCTTTTTTCGTTTGTGATTATATTGTAATTCAGATTTACTTCTAATTTTTTTTTATTGTTAATTTATTTTTGTTTATTCTTGCATTTTAGGGTTTAAAACATACATTTCTCACTTTACAAATAAGAGAACTAATAAGTGATATTATTAAAAAAAAAAAAAGTAGATCACACGACGAAACTAGCTTTAAAGTACTTTTTTGATTCTTTCATGGTGAGATACATGATACTATGTCATCACTAGATACATAATTTATAATATTTTATTATTATCTATATTATTGTATATTATATATATAAATATAAAATATTAGATAAATAAAATTAAAATTAGATAGATCAATGAAAGAAGAATTGTAAATTAAAGAACAAAATGTGATGTATCTAATATACGTATTGGTTAAATATATATATGTGTCCTTGTATAATTAATTTCTTTAATGTATTTAGTTGAAATGATCCTTTCCGTCGTTACTTAAAAAGTACATTTAAAATTGGGTGTTTTGAATCATTTTGGGATTTCTTAAATTTTTCGTCGACTAATCAATGGCCTTCGCTATAGGAAAGCTTGCTATAGCGAAGACCCGCAAAACCAAATGTCTTTTTATTTTGTTATATGGCTATTGAGGATTTTATTGGCACTTCTTCTAAGAATGTCCTTAGGATTATTTTGAGAGAGTGTTTTGAGATGGATTATGATTTACTCATCTTTTAGACTTGGTTAATGACATGTTCTACCTTGCAGGATTTAGAGGGATAACATAATTAGACCTACAAGCATGAAAATTTATGTAATGACCTTGAACACGTTAGTTGTCTCGAGCTATGCTGTATCAATTTATTAGACTAGTTTTGTATCAGGATCAAGACGTTGTGATTTCTTGAAGTTTTGGAGCTTTGGAGACTCTTAAGTTGATATATGTGACTTTGGTATATATCTGAAGCTACAAGTCTCAGAATGGACATTTGTCCGTTCCATCAGTTTCAGAATGTGGAATTTGGTCTGGGAGTGTTGTCATTTTCAATTTCAAAGTCTTTATGTGGATTTTAGCCTTTGAGTAGGAAGTTTAACTGATTTTGGGCCAAGAGTTGACTTTAGCAACATTCAGAGTTTGGATGGTCAGATTGAATTTCTGTCACGACCCAAAAATGGACGTGATAGCACTTGTCTTTTCTCACCGAGACAAGTCAGCCTCAACCCAACGAAAATGAAGGAAATGCAGAAAACAGTAAAGCAAGAGCAACACAAAGGCGAAAAACTTATTCATTCTAAACAATATCCCAAAACTTGGTTGTTACGTGTATAAGCCACTAAAGTAAATACAAAATTTGAAAGATAAATACAAGTCTTAGTCTTTGCTTATCAAGTAGAATAAAGCTTAAACAAAAGGAAAAGAGGACTCGCTAGGATGATAAACAACTACCTCTTAAATCCTTCAACGAGCCTCGACTATACCAAGTTTGTCACAATCCAAGGGTACCCCTAGACGTAACATGGCACATGAGACCCCGAAAGGAACCATGTAAGCCACTTAGCATATCATAACATAAAACATTAGAACAATAAGAGTAAAAATGCATTTAAGTCCAAAAGTTTCATAAAAGCAAAGCGGAAGTCTAACTTGTCTCATTTAGCCATCTATTACAATTCATGAGTCAAAATAGGGTCACAGCCCCAACAACATAATCCGAGCTTGAAACAAAGAAACTCAAAATGAAATGTCCCGTCCTCGAATCATGAGGACTCACCACAAGCAAGGAGAATAGTCAATCCGAGCTTGAAACAAAGGATAACCGCCATAAGAACCGGAACCTACACTTTGGAGAAAATGTAGAAAATATGGGTTAGTACAAAAATTGCACTAAGTATGATAGTCATGCACAAAATCATGAAAACATGCAAAAAGGGGACATTTTAGTTGAATGCATGCAATTTGTAGTTAAAACCATTTAGAAGACAATGGAAGAGCATAAGTCATAAGCATGTTCATTACATAAATACTTACATTATAAGAGAACCATACCATTTGTACCCTCAAAGCATACTTGTCCAATGCATGAATAAGATCCCATAATCCTACTCAAGCTAAGTAAAGCTTATTGAGTAACCATCATTCATAATTCATGTTCTTGTTCATATTCTTGCCGTGGTGGGAATAAGCCTTAACCGACATAGACCATGTGAGCTTAACATGGAATCCGGTGTCATGCCCCACACCGAAAAGAGGTGTCCTACTTCCCTAAGGTAGAACTAAAATGTATTAGCTTTTAGGTGGATCTACTAGCTAAAGACCTATGAGGGTACATAATTTATGGGATAAGGAGATTGTTACTAGAAACCCCAACCTTACTTAACGAGGGAGCTTCCATCTCATGAGATTACTTTTAGAAACCCAACATTACTTAATGGGAGAGCCTCCATCTCATATTCAATATCCACTCGGTGCTAAGCATTACTTCCCACAATTACATGTTTAGTCTTGAATTGAGTTCACTTGCATGAAAGAGTGCCTTAACACTCTATCCAACACAATTCATAAAATAGCTCATAGATTCAATAGGTGAGAATGAACTTTCAACCTTAGAATCATCATATTGTGAGAAAACCTTTCACATCATGTTCATTATGTGTTTATGAGAATGACCTTTCAATCAACACAATAATTAGATTATAATCATGTTCATAAAGCATATACAATGAATCCACAATCATGCATAATTCTAATGTTTTACCGCTCTTGGGTCAAGGATCACATTCCATCCAATACATCTAGATTTACAACATTAGATATGGATAATTACATGATTCAATTAACTAAATTACTACAAGCACAATCTTATAGTATTCTTCCTTCATCAATTCACCCACATCACAAGTCATAAATTGAGGATATGGGGAATTCATGGATTCTTGGGAGATTTCATCATAAAACCATAACAAAACAACAATTCAATCATAATATAAAGTAATTAAATTATTAAAATCATTTTTAGGAAGAATCCATGACTTGGAGTCAAAACCCTAGCTTTTAGAGAATTTCTACTTTGAAATCAAGAGTTTGAAGGGCTCCATGGATGAAAACTATCCATGGATCAAAACTACCATACCTTGGGTGAAGAATTACCACAAATTTGAGAAGAAAAAATGGATCCTTCAACCCTAGCTTCACCCTTCTTCTTCTTCTTTGGAGTTCTAGAGAGAATATTTTGGAGAGGGTTTTGGTTTTGATTTGGGAAGTTGGTAGTTATGATTTAGAAGACTTAGTTTAGGGACTTAAGCCTTATATAGTTAGTTTAATTAAGTGTACAATGACATCACTTAACATTAACTTAAAAAGGAAAACCCAAAAATACCCCTAAGTGAAAGACCTACGACCCCCTCACCTACGGACCGTGGATGGACCTACGGCCCGTTCTGGTGAAGCGTGGGTCGGTGTTCTAGGGCTGGTTTTGGCAGGCTTGACCCACGACTCCCATCTACGAGGCGTGGGCTAACCCACAAGACGTGGGTGACCTCCGTGGGTCACTGCCAGGCAGCCTCCTTGAGACTTTTCCTCAAGGACCTAGGGTTGGTTTTGGGGTTTAGACCTTGATGTTCTATTACTAAAACATGAATTTTAAGGTACGGGGAGGTACGTTCAAGGTTCTAACCTTAATGTTAAGCTCTAGCTAAGCCTACTAATTTTTGGTGTGTTACAAGGAGGAAGAAGAAAATCACACGGGTATGGGCTCGACACCTACATAAGTGTAGAAGTAAGTGGTGAGTACCAACAACACAGTATCCAGCAAGCAACGCACTATATAAAGCAGCTAGCTAGAAACTGTATACCCCTTACACTCCAACTGAACCTCCTCAAACTACAACTTGGCACAAAAATCAGCCCAACCTAGCAATTCTACAATACACGATTCACACGGCACAATATTCACAGTTTAACCTTCACAATTCAACAATCAAACAATTCAAATACGTCAATCTTAATAACAACTAGTTCAGTCACACACAACAAGTACATCAATCTCAAGTATCAAACAAGTCACGTATAAACATCAAATGCATCAAGTAGCAATAATCAATCTCTTGCCGAAACCATTTCCTATCAGCTTTACATCACTAGCCAGAACCATTTCCCATCGGTCTTACATCACTAGCTGGAACCATTTCCCATCGTCTTTACATCACTAGCCGGAACCATTTCTCATCGGCTTTATAAGCACTTGCCGAAAATGACCCCGGCATCACAACACTCGCCGGAAAATCCCTCGACATCATAACACTCGCCAACAAAGACCTCGACATCATAAATCATCACATGTCTCATCACAGTGCTCACAATCAATACACACAAACAATATCACACAACACGAAAGAGACAACATATCATACAATTCAAGTTCACAATCATGCTTTCAAACATTTCATCAATCAATTAACAAAGTTCACAATAAGGTAATTCACATCATCATGTTCATCACATAGCCCTTTTCATTTCAACCCCTTTTTATTCATTTAGATGTATCAAGTGGACAATTTAAATCCTTCACCTCGTCCCCATTACTCTCAACTCACAATCAACGAAGGAAGTACATAAATTCTACTAGAATACAAGGTTTAGGAAGTCACTTGCCTTAAATCAATCAACAATATCACTCCAAGAGTTGAGTCTTCCCCTTCTGAATCACTTCCAAAGCCACACAATCTATAATAATCAAGTATTTACAATCACCCATTGTAAACAACAATTTCCACATCAATTATATAGAGAAAATGGGTCAATCACGGGAGGGAAAAAATGATAATTTCCATATAAAAACAAAAATGACCGACCGGATCATTACATTTTTGGAATGTGAGAACTCTTGGGAGGCGATTTCAAAGGGTTTTTTCAAGAATTAACTTTTGGGTAAGTGATTTTAAGTTTAACTTCAATCCTCTATTGCCCATTTATTATCTCATGATTTTATCATCTAATCATTGATTTTGTTTTCAAATTTTGTGGGTTTTCTCAAGAACTTGGATTTAGAAAAATGGTAATTTAATCTTGATTTCTGTTCGTTTTTTTATTTGATTTTCAGTTTCAAAATCTTTGGGTATGATGATTTTATATAAAAATTTCAGATTTACCCTCAACCCTCGAGAAAGACTTTTTGTGGTTGATTTGGAGTTGATTTTCAAAATAAACATTATGAATATTGTTGTTCATGATTTCTGATGGAGATTCCATATTTGATTAGATTTTGTGGATGCAAAGACTCATCGTAAAGGGAAGGCTCAAGTGCCGAGTTGATTGCTTTCTTATAGGTGTATCTTTTTTTTACTACATTTTTTGTGGTTATGTATCCATACATATACTCCTGCATTTTTTTTTATTGGTATTTGTACACTCCTTTATTTTTTACATTTTCCCTAAGTTGTATTTGTTGCGCGAATGAACATGTGTTAACGAATAAAGTTGACACTGATTGTTTTTATTGTGTGAACAAATAAAGTGAATACAGACGTTTGATAATGACATATTTTTCATAAATGGTAATTAAGCAAAGTGTAGTTACAAGCGGTAATTAAGCAACAAACATTTATGAAGTTTATCTTTATTTATACATGTTTTATATTTTTTTTCATGTTTGGATTTGATTTTTAAAAAAACATGTGAAATTTGAAATTTTCAAAAAGATAATGCTATGAAAGCATTAATTTTCGAGGCTAATACTCATGCTAGCGATCCTGTTGGAGGATGTTATAAAATCATCCTTAATCCGCATCGGCAAATTAATCTTTCTCAAATTGAATATTTTTCGGATCCAAGACGTGAATGTACAAAAACATCAAAATAATATCAATACAAAGACTTGTTTCATTCAAAAATTAATAGTAGTATGCTAAGTTTTGATCCATCACCGCTCCGTGACATTCATGGATTCAACAAATCCGATATTGAAGAAGTATCAAACTGATAAATAGCACGGAGACATACTTAACGGATTTCAATAATGATGAAATTTTTTAAACTAAATTAGCTATGTCAAGTTCATAAGACAAACATGAAAATTTCAAGCCAGAAAATTGTCATGATTATAAAGGCAAAGGAATAGCAACAAAATTAAGGTGTGCTAATTATTTTTGTCTTGTTTGTACAAATTCTTTTTACTGTAAATTTTGAAACGCATTTAAGAAGTGACTCTTTTTTTTTTAGTTTGTCTCAAAAAAATAATGTCACATTTCTATAATTACAAACAATTTAACATTAAAATTCCTTTTTATATTTATTAAAATATTTATTGTCACACAAATATCTAAAATTTATTTTAGATCACAATTTCGAAATTCTCCTTCTTCTTTTTTTTTACTGAAATTGTTAACCAAAAATAATAAATTATAATAAATAACATACAAAGAACTTCATTTGTCAAAAACATACATTTCTCTCCCTTTACGAATAAGAAACTAATAAATAAGTAATACTAAGAGAAAAGACATAAAATGACACCTGAAGTTGTTCCGAATTTTCAAAAAGACACCTAAAGTATGCATGCATCTTATTATCCCCCTAAATAATCCTGAACTGATATTATTACATCATTTTTTGTCCACCTTGCATGGAGAGTGTATGCACTCTCTTAAAGAGCGTAAACAAACTAAAAAAATGAATATAATTTTATTTTTATAAGTATTTTGCTATAAAATATATTTTCTTATTTTTCTTATTATTTTAACTTTTTCTCCTTATTATTTTTTTCTTTTTCTTTCTTTCTTCTTCTTCAAAAATTCATCGTCATCTTCATTGTAGTTTCTCACTTTCAGTGTCACTTTTTATCATAACTCCACCTCCCTTTTTTACTACTATTAGTTTAACTCTCTTCAATTTTAAAATTATATCTAAATATTTTATTATATTTCGAACAATTTGATAAATCCATTAGATTTCAAGATGATTAATAGGTATTATTTAGTTTTTTTTATATCCAAATTTCAATTAAACTTTTTCAATTTTCGGAGAATTCTGATTCTTTCAAAATTATAATTTTTAGTTTTGAAGTTATATGAAAATGAGATAAATTAATTGATGATACCTTCAAAATTTTGATTCTTCTTAGAAAAATAATTACTTTTGTTATCAATAAAAAAAATTCTAGAAAATAGTATAATTTTGGAAAGAAAAGAATTTGAACGAAGACGATGAAGAAGAAAGAAAGAAAATGGAGGGAGGGGTAGCTTGAAAGTAGGGGTGGAAGATGAGGTAGAATTTAAAATGAAATTAAAATTAAAGTAATAAAATTAAAATAAGTCAAAAAGTAAGAGAGAGAAATACAGAAAAACTTAAAATGAAAAAAATATATATATTTCAAATTAAATTAATACGTGTCACACAATGATTGGTGTGTGATAACACTTGCTATTTAAAATCTGATCGAAAAATGATGTAATAATATATTATCGAAATTGTTTAGGGGGTAATAGGACACCCGCATAATTAATATGTCTTTTTAAAAATTCGGAACAACTTCAGGTATCACTTTATGTCTTTTCTCTAATACTAATAATAAAAAACAGTAGATCATAAGGGTCACACTAGGTTTAAAGCATTTTTGTGATTTTTTATACCGTGAGATACATGATGTATGTCATCATTGGATACATCATTTAATTTACAATGTTTCATTATTGTCTACATATATTATTGTTTTTTAAAAATCTAAAATATTAAGTAAAGAGAAGAAAAAATACATAATAAATAATAATAAAAGAAGAATTGGAAAGAGAATTAAATGTGATGGATCTTATATATGTTTTCGTCTAGTTAAAAATAATAGGGAAAATGCATAAGTACCCCCCAGCCTATGCCCAAAATCCATGAGACACACCTAACCTTTACTAAGGTCCTATTACCCCCGAACTTATTTTATATATAATTTTCTACCCCTTTTCGGCCTACGTGGCATTATCTTGTGGGCCCAGCGCGTGTTGACAATTTTTTCAAGGATAGTGCCACGTAGGCCGAAAAGGGG
>JAJOOR010007215.1:0-30651 GCA_036250505.1 Solanum acaule | reverse complement strand
AGTTTCATTGTATCATTACTCATTTAAGATAATTAGCTCTTCTTCCAAGCAAAGTATTACTGATTCTAAGATGCCTGGTTTTGGTACTGATAATGTTAACTAGTTTCTGTGATGTGATCAATCTGAATTTGCTGTTTTATAGAGTATGGAATGGCACAGACTCGTGCTGGAATGAATTAGCTGACTTTGCCTTTTCCATTTTCATTTTTAAGTTTCTGACTGGAAGTTCGATCAACTGCATGAGCTTTGCATCCTAGTTTTTTACCACTTTAAATCAAATTGTATATGCCATTAGACTGGGTTCCTTGTCCCATTTGAATATTTGAACTCATTCACTTTTAAACTTAGTCTTCATGGTTGAACTCTCTGGGTTAATGCGTTGGTACCCCATCCCACACGAGGATGTCGTCAATGTGTAACATGTGAGTCTGGTGGGAATAAATGCTTAGAGTTGTTTGTTATTTTATTGTGCTTATGGGTTTATTGTTCAGGGAGGTTCCTATTTACCACGGATATTCAAAACCTAGGTCATCAAGGGTCCACAAGAAAAGTTAGGATAATAACCATACAGTTCATCTGCAAATTGAGGGAATACAGTGATATCAAAGGTGACGAGCAACAAGAAGCGCTGAAATTATTGGAGTGTCAAGAGCAAACACAAATAAAGCATGAGTTTTATGTACAGGAAAGGGAAAGATAAAAATCTATATGTAGTTCTAGAATGATAGCTATAAACCATAATATAGACAGAAAAATTGAAAAAATTAGAGATGGTAAAAAAGGTGAAATATATATTGTTTAGTGTCCCTTTATTCAAGGAAAAAACATAGTAATAAGGTTTGTGCCTTGGCGCTTTTGTCCTGCACTGAAGCAATACTTGAGCGACGCAAAATGCACATCATATTTTGCTCTAGCTTTAGGGCTTAAGTGCATCTCAAACGCCTCTTTGGCAACACTGACTATCATATAATGGAGTTGTAAGTTGCAACTATTGTGTGAAAGTTCATTTTGAACTTCATCTGCAACCAAAATTATATGAAGGAAACACATTTTACTAAATTTCCAAATACAATTTTAAATGCAGAACAAAAATGGTCGACAAAATCATCAGATTAACATAGATGGTTTACTTTTACAGGTCATTTATTGAAGACTCTCGGGCTGGCATAAAAATATTACCTCAGGATGAGAACTTTCCAGGACTGCATGATAGGATAGTAATAGTGATTGGAACTCTAGGGGAGCAGATGCGGGCTATTGAATTGATTCTATATAAGTTGGCTGAAGACACTCATTATGTACAGAACATGAATGCTCCATTTCCTTATGCAGGTATTATTCAAATTTAATTAATTTGTAATACTTCCATTTAAGTAATAGATCGGGAGGAATATGATCTGCTCTCTGTCTTAATCATTTTCTGTGCTTGTGCAATTCTTTTGGTATTGATTCATACAGGACCTGAGGTTACATGAATGGATGAGTGGAGGGAATACATTACTTGTTTCTTGTCTGTCATACTTTCTACAACATTTATGACCATATCTTTAGTAATGTTTTCCAAGCTATTAGGTGGTATATTTAGGAGATCATCGTAGAAGTTGATTCTGCCATCTTAAAGTTGTTTTTAACGTCATATTCTGATTCCTAGTTCTACTTCTACTGCTGCCTATTTTCTTAGCAGCTTATCTTGGAATGAACTATGGACCACCGAATGGAGTTGGAGGGAGATATCCAAATAACAGATATCAGAACAAGATGGAGCCTAATTCTGTGAGGACATCATTTTTTTGTCCCTTATGCTTTTGACTGGATTTCAACTCTGTTTTGTTTGAATTCAACTTATTCTTTGTATTGGCTTTGAAGCTGATAACGGCATGCTCTTATCATGTAACTAAATAAGATTATGCCTTCTTCTTTAGAACTGACAGATTTTGTTATCAGTTTTTTGACCTGCGCCTACTTTGGTGGTTTTGCAGGAAGATAGGAACAATTCTGTCACTATTGGTGTTGCTGATGAGCGTATTGGTTTGGTGCTTGGCCGGAATGGAAGGAGTGTAATGGAGATAAGTCAGGTTAGTAAAAAAGTTACAATCTTTTCCCTGCTTGTATATGTTCTAAGGAGTCATTTGGTTTAGAAACAAGTTATGCAAGGATTGCAATACATGGATTAGTAGTGCAGAGATCATTTTTCATCGGACATTTGGTTCATTATACTGAAAAGAGGATATATAGGATAAAACGATATATAGGATTAGCTATTCAAGATTCAAAATACAAACCAAACATGCAATACAGAATACAAAACTTTATACCATGATTATTTCATCTTATAACTCAAACCAAATGAGTCCAATTAAGTATCTTCTGTCTTTCCAGATAAGCGGAGCTAGAATAAAGATATCAGATAGGGGTGATTTCATGTCCGGCACTTCTGACAGGTAAGCTTTCCTGGATTTCTTTGTTCCATTTGTCTTGAGGATATGTGAAGTATATCGTTACGTTGCTCAGACCCTTCAAAAATATTGCCGGATGCGTGTTTAATCCTTCAAAAGTAGTCATTTTTGGAGGATCTTACACAGGGTGGGGCAGCAATTTGAAAAGTCCGAGCAACATAAGACTATAAAGATAAATAATTTGTGGACTTCTACAGGAAGGTGACTATTACCGGATCTCAAAGAGCAATCAGCATAGCTGAGTCCATGATATCTAAGAAAGTAGCAACAGTTACTGAGAGGTGATCTGATGGATTTCGATTTCTCAATATTTCGTTTATGATTATCGTAACGTATCATCTGAAATTTCATTTTCATGTGTTGATTTTGGAACTATTTTGACATTTTTGTAGTTGATGAGTTTGTGAAATCACTGATCCCATATTGGCCAGAAGAGAAGAGAAGAGAAGTTTGAAGTAAAAGAGAAAAACAGTGGATGAATTTTGTTGAGTTCTTTTGATCATTTGAAGCAGAAATTTGAGGCAATAGAACTATTCCAATTGATTCAATTGACTTAATATATGGTCATTTTATACAGTTGTAATTTTTAAGTAGGTAAAACATTAAATTGAAAATTGTGATTTTTATTGGATAATGACATTATTTTTGTTCCTTTATCATGTCTTGTAGAATATAAATGGTCATTTTCATCAGTATCAGCAACAATATATGAGTCAAAAAAATGTTTAAGATTTGAAATAATTTCATTGATTCCTATGAAAATAGGAAGCTTATAATATGAAATTAAAAGTTAAGAGATGTGTTAGGAAAATTATGGTATAAAACATGCAAATATAATATAAAACATGAAAAATTCATTACATGCATCCATGCAAAGTTTCACATACCACATAAATAAGGTAAGTTATTTATTTCACAAACTTCCTAATTTGCACGAGGAAATCATCTAATATACTTCAAGGTTCATCCCCTCCATAGCCTCCATTTCCTCCTCCATACCCTGATCCATAGCCGGAGCCACTACCATATCCCGAACCATTGCCGCCACCTCCACCACCTCCTCCTCCTCCACCACCACCGCCGCCACCACCACCACTTCCATAACCAGAACCACTTCCACTTCCATAACCCGAACCATTTCCTGAGCCACCTCCACCACCACCACCTTGGCCACCACCGCCACCACCACCACCACCCCTACCTATTCCTCCACCTGATCCATACCCTGACCCTGATCCTGAGCCATATCCAGAGCCACTACCTCTTCCTGAGTTCCCCCCACCGCCACCTCCACCACCACCACCACCACCTCCACCACCGCCTCCGCTACTCCCAAACACATCATTACCCTCACCATATCCATAGCCTTCCCCAGATCCATACCCTGAACCATAACCTGATCCCACCCCCAATGCTGACCCTCCACCACCACCTCCCCCTCCACCTCCACCGCCTCCTCCTCTACCATAAAATCTTGCACCAAAAGAAAGATCCACAAAGAGCAATATCAATAATATTGCAACTCCAATAAGTTTGGAATGCACCATTATATTAACTCTTAACTTCCAAAATGCAAGACTTAAATATTATATATCAAGTACAATAGTACTAAACAAGTACTTGTGTTTATGAAAATATTTGTAAGGAAAGTGTCACTTGCCAAGAAAATAAATACTTATGATTGTGAATGACATACTTTAAGGTAAGTGCTTCTATTTATAAGCACTCAAAATCCAACTTTTATAAGTTGCATGGTTTTCTAGTAGCCTCTTGAAGAGCAATATTTTAATGGAAGAGGAAATTAAATATGAACATGTTGAATTGTTGATTGGAGTTAGTGGTGTTGGTAGTGTATGTGGCAATATTTTATAATAAAGTATATAGAAACTTATTATCATGGGGTTGTAAGTGGTGGCCCTTCATCTAGCTTCATGCAAAATTATATCAAGAATTTAACTTATATATATTCTAAACGAATCTAAGATTTCAAGTTTACAGGTTTTGATCAATTCTATGATAGAATAACGAAGGAATTCGAGATAAATAGTTTCGATTAATGCTTATCAAGAAATGTATCTATAATGATGTCTAAATAAACGACCTAATTATGTAAATATTTCTTACACGGTTGGTGCATAATACTTAAAACTCATATTTATTTATATTAATATATTTTTATAATAGTACAGTTTGCTCCCACTTTATATTCTAGGCTTGATGAATTTCCACTGTCATTTTATGTTCTCACTTGACTACAAATTTGAGTGACTTCCATGTGTTAGGTGTACATATTCCATCATCTAGTATAGTTTAATTAAAAAAAAAAATTAGTTTTATATAAGATAATATAAAAGTTATTTGTATTTTCTTATTGTGGGTTTTGATTGACTAAATGTGTAATATTTTGTAATGAACTTTTACCATACAATAATATATCGGAATGTTTTCACCTAAGCAACGTTTTATTAATATCTGGGAATTTGAGATGAGTTTAAATGGGAAATAGTATAAATATAGTAAGGTTTCATATGTAACAAATACCAAATTCTTTGGAATTAAGATATAATTGTTAGGTATTATCGATATAATAGCGTAGGTCCCGTTCAGGGAAAGCGCTCCCTATCATAAAAAAATCATATTCAGAATTTAAATTCGAGACTTTGGTTAAGAGAGGAGCAACTCCATCAGCTGCACCACATCTGTTGATGGTGACAAGAAAGGATTACTAGAAGGTCTTCAACATATGTTGCCTTTTGATTGGATATAGGCATAATAGACATGCAATTTATAGGAACACCTAAGGCAGCAATGAAGACCACCCATTAAAATAGTCCACTAACTCACCTATTCTTTGTTCGTCATTCAGTGTGTGATATTTATATTAGAACTTCAGCTAATATATATAAATTTACACCACGTAATTTATTAAAAGGTAATCCATCTTACCAAGATTTTTCTATACATAAAAATTCAAACTTGAGATCTTTAATAAAAGTTAAAGGAATCCTATTCATCTTACCAATAACCCTTAATTTATAGCAACTATCAAGATCAATAAGTTTAAATTGTTGTTTTAGCTTATATGTGGTAGGCTATTAACCCTTGTGATAAATAGTGCTTCCCATGGGCCAATATGAAAAGGATAGGAATATATTCTTTGATTAAAGTCATTAGAAGTATAATCGATAAAGTCAGAATTTTTAATTAAAATATAAAAAAAATACACGAATAAATAAATAAAATTTGACATATAATATACATAATTTTTCGATAAAGAGGTGTCATTTGACTCCTCTCTAACAAGGATAGTCCTACATATGTAGCCATTTGGTTGGATATAGACTTGGACATGCAATTTTTTTGACAACTCCAAAGAACCAATGAAGACCACAAATTAAAATAGGCACCTACAACTCTTAAATTCCTTTAATTCATCAAAATATGCATATAGTGGGGAGTGGGGAAAAAATGGAAGTTTCTTCTCTTTATCTTTGAATGACAATTGACAAATGTCATGTTTTTCTTTGCTTTGCTTTGGTGGCCATATGCATAGAACACACTTGGCTTTCACTTTGAAGACTCAAACTTTGCTTTCTCTTTGAAAACTCAATCATAACACAATTGACACCAAATTCAACTATCCAAGTCTTGTAGTGCTCTTCCCTTTTTATTTACTTTACGTATAGTAACATAAAAATAGAACTTTAGATGAAAAAGTTTAAAAATAAATTATAGTGTCAGAATTTGAACGTCTGCACAGTTTTCTTCTTTTTTCTTTGTGATATTGACTTTGATAAATCATATATAATGTAAGTCATTAGCAATATTGAAAAATTCATTATGATTCTACATCATATTAATGTCCAACAAATAGGTGTTGGTATAAGTGCTAAGGGAAATTAGTTGGTCAAATTGGAAATTCTAATTAAGTAAACTTTCTTCGTGCTCAATTTGGAAATCAAATCGTGTCTCTAATTCATTGCACTAAAAAATCAGCACTATAGGTAAATCAAGATTTAACAAGATAAATAAAATGAAGATAATATAAAGTCTTCGCCCATCCTTTAAAAACTTGTGAACAATTGAACAACACAGGTAGATTTCATTTATCATGGAAACACATGTGAACGATTTGTACAAATTACGACCACCCTTGTAACTTGTCAACAATTTAGCTTAGTGAAATCTGAAGAGGGTAGTGCGTATGCACCCTTGCCCCTACCTTATGAATGTAGAGAGGTTGTTTCGATAAAACATAATAACAAGTAACAACATGAAAACTAATAAGATCAGCCAAAAAGACAATGGCACTACATAAAATCATCAAAATATTTAATTTTAAAATTTGTTCAGGAGTCAGAAACTGCATCAACTCACTTGAATGTCTAGACACTAAAATATATTCCTGGTATAGGTTGTGTATCATATATAATAATGTTCACTTCAGTCAGAGATCAAGATAACCTGCCATGACTTTCAAAAGTAAAAACTAGTTTTGAGCCCCTTCTTTATTGAGCTCTCTAGATTCTTGAGGCCTTATGCAGCACGAATTAAGGTCCCAACTTTGAAGGTTGTGGAAAGAATGAGGACCCAAAGGAACAGATAATAGAACCAGCACCAGGACACTGTTGAAATTGTCTTCCCAGGAAGAAAACTAACTGCTGATTCCAAGTGAGCGGAGCTATCACCATGCTGTGATAAGCCTAAAGATAGGATAACGTTGTAATTCCCATGCTTGCCCACCAACTCGTCCATCCCATTGCCACTCATAGTCATGTTTGTTATTTGAATAAAACCAGTGACGTGGATTGAACTGGATGCTTCTGAGGAAGAATTCATACGGAGAGCTGCACTTTTTGAAGGGAACTCCGATGCAAATGCAGGAGGAGCAGGAATACCCCCCAACATGCAGCTTGCCTGCTTCATAAATGGATACTTATAATCTGCACACATTGAAAAATACGTTAAATAAGTTAAAAAATGTTATCTTAAGAAACAGAATTGTTGGTTTAACTGAAATTCGTGTTGAGCAAATCTTCAGCATAGAGTCCAAAAAGAACCCTTATCACTACCTGATCCAAATTTAGATGGCTCCAGTTTCGAGGATGATGCAACGTTCTTCTTTTGATCCTCAGGCTCTTCACTTGGTGCAATAGGTTGGTCATTTACCTCGCCAATATTCTGTCATGAAAGTAATTAGCTAAGATTCAAGAAGACCAGAACATAGCAAATACAAGAAGTGGAGTCAGTAAGTAATGTTACCTCCTCCAGAGATGCTAAGTCAGACACATGATCATCACCTCCGGTCATCATTGGTGGATTGAAACCCATACTTTGGAAGTTATCGTCGGCATCAAAGAATGTAAGGTAATCCTCAAGCATGTCAAAACCTGACGTATCAACCTCAATGGGTCTTGAAAGATCACTAGCTTCAAGGAATGCTCCATCACTGAATTGAAGGTTATCAGTTGCAGTTACAACTGGTTCATCAAGCAAGTAATCCACATCTTCAGTGTTCATACTATTGCTTGGTTCACTCATGAATTCATGCTTGACAGGATTTGTATCTGCATTAATCTGTTGAATCGCAGGATCAAATGATTCCTGCTCATCCGGTTGCTGAAGCCAGTTTTGTGCTTCTTCAAAGGAGTTGCTTATTTCCCCACTGTTGCTAGCATTTCCCTCGCTATAGCAGTTCAAAGGAAGTGGAGCACCATCCACAGGTGAGTCAGCCCCAAGAATCTGATGCAAGAGAAATATGCACCAAAATGAGAAGATACATTTCGCCTCTATCCAAAATAGATAGCAAATTTATCTAAATATAAACAGGGAACGGGCTGCTAGCGTTGTTTTCTTTTATTTTGAGGTAGAGACAGGATGACTCAAGATATAGAATCCAAAAGCTTCATCAACTCAGAATATGCAGAATTGATAATGAGAAATATCCATTGTTACTCAGGTAGGTGTCAAAGACACCATAATAGAGTAACTTCAAGGATGAATCGCTATTTCCTATCAACATCCACATTTCATGGACATAAACCAAATCCGTAAGCAAATGTATAAGATGATTCCAATAAGTGACTAATGATGTGCACTCTGTTAAAATCAGATTGGCATACTACTAACAGCTGTCCCTTCAAAACCTTCATCCACTGAGTTTAGAATCATGTGTCACTGTCTCTTGGGAATTTCTCGGTTAAAAAAAGAAAAACCAGGCAGCACGATGCTGCCGAGGCACAGAAACAGAGGAAAGTTAACACTTCTTGCATTTTATTACATTTAAATGCTACATGTCTTGTTAGATTTTGTGTGTGTGTATATGTGGT
Organism: Solanum acaule; assembly: GCA_036250505.1. Taxonomy (NCBI): domain Eukaryota; kingdom Viridiplantae; phylum Streptophyta; class Magnoliopsida; order Solanales; family Solanaceae; genus Solanum; species Solanum acaule. The sequence goes on along the minus strand of JAJOOR010007215.1, from coordinate 21,866 downwards.
TTTGGGGGGGCAGAGAGAGGAGGGGGTATTGGGGCAAGCAAAAAGAAGCAGACTTTAGATGACCAAGGCATAACCCAAATAGAGAAAAGTAAAATGTACATCATCAATGGATATACCTGCTCAAGGTCATGTCCATCTAGATAGATATCATCTCCAAATTCAACTTCTTCAGCAGCCTCCTCCTTGGGAACAATTTCTAACTCATCATCCTCCCATTCCTCCTCAACAAAAGGTGCCCCATACTTTTCCCCATTCTTCGGCCCTGCACCACTTTTCTGGAAGACTCTACATAACACAAGTGCATCCTTTACACCAAAAAAGAGGACAACAAAATAAGTTAAATGGGAAGAAATACATCTCAACATATAAAATAGCAAAAACAGTCAGCATCATCCGGCTCAAGAAAAGAAATAGAAGAGTGGAGGGTGGGGGTGGGGGGGATTATCTCCTTCTAGCTTCCTGAGAAATAGTCATTCACTATTTATCTTCAATCTCTCCTTTTCCCTGCAGCACCAGGTTTAGGAGAGGGGTTGAGAGACACAAGAAGCCATTGCATCGAACGAGCACAACCACATGTGTTCATATGATCTCACCTGAACAACTCCAGCTTTTTCCAACTCCTCATCAATTAGTTTGTACTCATGCATGACCCAATTAGTCCTCTGTCCTTTTGGGGCCCGACCACTATGAAAAACTAGAGTCTTCTTCATACCGACAACCTTAGACTTATGATGGACAGCCCTGTCCTTTCCAGTTGTCTTCCAGTAGCCTCGTTCTGTTGCCCGGTTGGTTTTTGCTCCATTACCATGCTTCCTATCAAGCACGCTGAAGAAGTACCATTCCAAATCTCTTGTTTTCAACCTCGACATACCTAAGACACGGATAAAATTATGCTAAGCTTAACCAATAAAAAAATACTTCTTATACCAAGCTTACTCTATAGGACTCATGACTATGTAAACACCAATTCAGTAAAAGCATAATCAGATGCTTTAATAAACAAAACCAAATGGGCTGCCAGATTGTGATTTATAACTCCGACAGAGTAAACTAAGATAGGAAAGCTATTCTCTAACATGCCAAATCACACAAGAGGGATGTGAACAAATTCTTGAAGGATAACATGCCATAAACTGAAAAATGATAGTAAAAGATGAGAATGTTCTGCAGATGCTCAACTAAGCAGATCAATGGGTAGTTTCTAACAGACAGACCTAAAATACTTATGCTCAATCTTAGTCCTTAGGTCGTAATCTCTGTTCACACTGTGCACATTATTTTTCATAACCATGGTGTCCAAACTAGCTTGCACACACCTAGACTGACTCCATGGGGTACATGCTACATAATAGCGGGTAACTCTGTCCACCGAGGCTTGAATAGATAGGAAGAAACCACCCACTGGTTCTCAAGATACTTCATTGACCTAAAATACCTATGCTCAATCTTAGTCCTTAGGTCGTAATCCCTGTTCACACTGTGCACATTATTTTTCATAACCATGGTGTCCGAACTAGCTTGTACACACCTAGACTGATTCCACGGGGTACATGCTACATAGTAGCGGGTAACTCTGTCCACCGAGGCTTCAATAGATGGGAAGAAACCACCCACTGGTTCTCAAGTTCGAACTAGCTTGCACACAACTAGACTGATTCCACAAGGTACATGCTACATAGTAGCGGGTAACTCTGACGACCGAGGCTTGAATAGATGGGAAGAAACCACCCATTGGTTCTCAAGACAATTCATTGACCACAAGGCAACACCTTGCATGTTGTTCCCATTGTACACATTATGCATAACTAATCAATATAGACGCATAAATGTAAGTACTGCTGACAAAATACACGCATACACATGACTCAAATACTCTGAACAAAAACTTGAACCACAAGCCAATATCCTACTTACAATTGAACATTAGAAAATTGGAGTAAGAAGCAGACTAAGTCATCAAAATCTGGAAAACCAAATGAAATCAAAACCTACTTTGTCAGCAGAAGCAAATAAGACGAGCCAGAACAAATTGGTAATACCCCAGTTCAAAAATGCCTATCATATTCTGGCAGTTCTGTATTAGTCGACACGTGAAACTGAGTGGAGAACTATATACCTTCAAGCTATTAACTTTAAGAGCAAGAGAGAAAAACTACCAAAAAACTCCGATAGATATCTTGTTCAATTAGCTGGAAATTTATCAATCAATAACAACAGCTCAATCCCAACTTGGCCGAGTTTGCCTATATAAATCCTCCATATCCACTCCGGTGCTCCCTATTCATATCCTTTCTCCCTTTAATCCTGCTTTGATTACTTCCTTTGTGCCGAGGGTCTAACAAAAACAACCTCTCTACCTTGTAAGTTCTGTGTACATCCTATCCTACCCTCCCCAGACTCACAATGTGGAATTACACTGGGCATGCTACTTCCTTTGAGCTGAGTGTCTATCAAAAACAGCCCCTCTACCTTGTAAGTTCTGCCCAGACCTCACTTGTGTAATCGGGATTACACAAGCATGTTGATGTGGTTATTGTTGCACCAGTTCCCTATTCGGAGTCTCTTAAATTTACTACTGTCTTTTTACTAAAATGTCAACCTACCACAACCCTTCTCAGACTTAAAACGAGCTATACAAAACTCAACCAAAACTCACACAATAGTCAAACATACACACCAAACGAATTCACTACATTAGGTTCCATAGATCTAACAAACTAAAGCCTAATTCACCCCAAAAATCACATAAAAAACCTTACTTTGCACCAATTACTCAGCAAATAAAATTGAAAAAAACAAAGATTCTACAGAAAATCAAAAAGGGTCTAACCAGATGGTAAAACAAAGGTTCTAGAAAGAAGAAAAAAAAGGTCTTACCCGGAAGATCCCATGGTTCAACTTTGTAAATATCGATCTCAGAAATAGCATCAAATCTCAAAGGTTTACCAATAATCTTCCGCCGGAGATAGTACCTGACCAACTCCTCATCCGTCGGATGAAATCTGAACCCCGGCGCCATCAATTTCGCCGACCCTTTTGATTCCATCAGTCAAAGATAACAACAATGAACAATTTTCAACCAAATTTTGTGAAAAAAGTAACAATTTAACAAGAAATTCTTCAGTATAACAGCTTAAAGTTGATACAGCAATGAAAAATTCAGAATTTTGGTAAGATTTAAGGGTTAGAGAGAGAAGATGAAGAGGTGTTGTAATTGGAAAAAGTTGGTAAAGAAGAATTTATATGACTTTATATATTATTATTGCGACGTAAAATAGTTAAAGCAATGACACGTTATAGCGAATTTCACCTTTAAAATATCATATCGAATAAACTGCGTAACTAAGCAAACATAGCTACTATAAATATATCGAAAGAAAAAAAAGGAACTTTCTAGAAAGTAGAACTTGTCTCTCCCATTTGAATTGGACCAATAACTTTGAAGAAATTTCGAGCAAGATAGGATCTATTAAATGTCGTGATAAAATGATAAGTAATTTTTCATTTCCTCAATCAGTTGTGTCTCCTATTCAAAGAAATTTTGAGAAAGGTAGGACTTACAGGTCATGAAAAAATGATAAGTATTTTTTCATGTCCTTAATCAAAAAGGTCTCGAGTTCATTGTGAGAGGAAGAATTTACTTTTGATAAAAAAACGCTTATCAATCTTCTTTCTTGTTTTTATCAAATTACTATATAATGGTCCCTCCATCTCATATTAAATAGACATTTTCTATTTTATACTATGATTAAAAAGTCATTAATAGATTAATTAATTACTATTTGCCCTAAGCTCATAATGATTAGCTTTTTCAAAAAAGGAAATTTTAAATCTTCAATATTTGTTTAAAAACTAAGACCATATTAATTATAGGGGTAAAATGAGAAAATTTTAGTTAATGCTATCTAATATGGGACGGAGACTCGGAGAGAGTATATGTCGATGTTTTGGTTGACAAAATTACCACATATTCATGCAAATAGCAAGTAGTCGATGTGCACGACAATCTGATCATGACACTTATGTTGCTTGGACTTTTCAAAAACAATGCAGCACTAATGTTGCATCCTCAGATAATGCACTTGCACTTATTTTATATTTTTGAAGAATCCAAACAACATAACCTGACACTATTGCTATTAAACAACAATATCATTCAGATCAGAATCAAGACTCCAAGTTAAAACTAATGTATCAGAAAAAAATTCTGCAGATACCTAAAAGGTACATATGATCCAGGTTACAACAAGAACTACAGAAATGTCTCAAACATCTCTTTACTATCTTGCTCTTCCTGAAGATAGTATAAAACTAAACCGCATCGAAATGCTGTTATTGTCTAACCACCTCGAACAAGTTTTCTCATGTCTTCATTCTCTTTGGTCAAGAGATCAATCCGCGATTGAAGAACGTTGATCATGGCTTGAGCTCTCATCACTTCAATCTTCAGCGTCTCCCTCTCCATGGAGACGTTTAGTATCTCCGTCTCTAAATTGCTAATGAACTTCAGGTAGCCTGGAGGGACGGATTTTTCAAGATTGGAGGAATCAAATGTGAGGGGATTAGAAGGTTGGGGATCCTTGGGCTCAAAGGACTCTAACAAGGGGAATCCTAAGAGAGCTAGGGGGTAATCTTTTGTCGTCATCATATTCACCGGATCTTGACTAGTAATAGTTGAATCTTCAGAACCATTTGCACGGCTAGAGCTCGGAACATCATGCTTCGATTTCTTAGTTTGGCTTAAAGAGAGAAGTTCAGGTTCTTCTGATCTCTCCCTCTTGCAAGCAAATGGAAGACTTTGAAGTTCAATCACGTTCTCACTATCACAAGCAATCTTGGGCGGAGCATCCTGTTATCAAGACGTCACAGTCAGCGGCAAGCAAAACAAATCTCATACTGGAAAAGTTAAGCATACACTAAGGTTTATCGAATAAGGAATGCACAGAATTATACGGGGTAGATAAACCTCAAGTTTATGCAATGTCAGATGCTAATGGAAGTGAGTTATGCTTCTTAAAGAATAACGAAGAATCCCCTGAAACTAAAAGAAAGGGGCATGATGAAGATATGTATAAACTTCTTTTGACTAGCAAAATACTCTCAAGGGAACGCGAAGTCCCCCAAAAAACAAAGTAAAATATTGTGAGAGAGCTAAAGAATGATCAGATACATTGCTCAAGCATAGATACGTTCCATATTCCAGGTGAGAATCCGACAAGATTGAAATCCAGAATATAATAATCAGTAAGTCTAGAGGAGCTCTCGGTCATCATATACTAGTTCAAGTTAGATTACCATTTATTTCTTATATCATGAACAACACTATCACCAAAGAAATATATTTTTCTCTGATCATCCCACCTACAAATCCTAGAATCTCACCGAACGAAATGTCTAGGACATCCGGAGATCCACCTTTATAAAACACAGAAACACACTATAGTTATGAGATTTGAACTTCGTATCTTGGAGTAGGTGATGGTTATGACGATGCAGCAGTTATTGACGAAGACATATATGACATGATGCAGTTTCTCAACAGGAATCTATCTAGTGATATCTCAAAGTGAACATCGTCATTGAGAGGGACATAGGTGGAACAGGATGCCTAACCGTTAAGTACATTAGCTAACCAAAATATTCCTATAATAATACTTACTGAAGTAGAGAAATACAAGGAGAAAGAAGAGAAATGAAGAACTAGCAAAATTTTGCAATTTCAAGCATTACATCTACAACTAGCGACATTGACATTCATACTTTCCTTATTTTAATTTCAACGGAAAAACAAGATGCTAAACCGTTATCTACAACTAACAGAACAACAAGAAGGTTGAAAGTCAAGGAGACAAAAGACTGTCACAAAATAGCAAAAAGTTTACAATTAAGAAAAGAAGAGGAACGACAAAATAGCAAAACGTTAGCAATTAAGAAAAGAAGAGTAACGACAAAATAACAAAAGAATTGCAATTAAGAAAAGAAGAGCAACGACAAAATAGCAAAAAGTTTGTGTTTAAGAGCATTATATCTACACTAACAACGTTGACATTCATACTTCCCTATTCTGGTTGGTCCATCACTCCATCTGATTTCTTTTACCAGTAGTAAAAGCCATTGCATTAAGTGCGATGTTTTAGCAAATATCTAAGAGAGGTCACATTAAAAGGAAACAACGACAACAAAACAGAAACCTGGTCAAGATCGTTGCTCTCAACTCGTGCGTCAACACCATTCACTGCATCATCCTCTGTCTCTCCTCCAGGAAGCACGACTGAATCATCATCCCATTCCTCCTCGATAAATGGTGCATATCTGTCACCAGTTGGTGGTCCCAAACCGCTTTTTTGGAAGATTCTACACAGAACAAAGGAATCCTACATCCTCGCAAACCAACAAAAAGGGAATCTTTTATGATTTGATACTCAATATAAAAAGTAGCAATGTCAATAAAACGCTAGTTCGCACCTGCACGATTCCAGCCTTCTCCAACTCTTTGTCCGCAAGCCTGTACTCATGCATTACCCAATTAGTTCTCTTGCCATCGGGAGCTCGACCACTATGGAAAACGAGTGTCTTCTTCATCCCAATGGCCTGAGACTTATGGCTGATATGACGATCTTTCCCAGTAGCTTTCCAATAGCCTTGACCAGTAGCTCGGTTAAGTCGAGATCCATTACAATACTTCTTATCCACAGGACTGAAAAAGTACCACTCCATATCTCTGCTCTTCACCGATGAATATTCTGCACCACATCAATCAATATGTCATTCATGAAGAAAAAAAAAGGCTAAAAAATTCACGGGTTCATAACACGAAAAATTAATCATTAGCTCAAAAAATACAAAAGAATGACTAGTACACAACCTAACAACAAGAGATGCTATTCTTATTGAAGAGCAACATTGCAATTTCAATAAACCTAAGAAAATGTCAAAATACACTAACAACTTCCTAGTACATTTTGTTGTGTGCATTCCAACAACAACACCAACACCAATTACACGCCTCAATCCCAAACAAGTTGGGGTCATTAATTTCTATACTAAGACCAATAATTTAACCGTAAATTGTTCTTGTCCATACAAAAGCTTGAGCAAAACAAAGAGGCACTTCAGTATATGTCTACACTCTCCTCCTCCGATTCTCTTTAAGAACACTCAAACAACAAAGATTTATAATCAAATACTAAAGATTCAATCTCTCTTGTTTTTTTTTAACAAGTAAATACTAAAAAATCAATCTTTCTTGTGTTTTTGGACATGTAAATACCAAAAATTCAATCTTTCCTGTTTTTTTTACAAGTAAATGCTAAAAATTCAATCTTTTTTGTGCTTTTGGACAAATAAATACTAAAAATTCAATCTTTATCATAAATCAACCTTATACAATCAAAACAAATTATCTCTAGCATTTAAAACCTCCTAAATCCAATCCCCCACCCCACCCCAAATAAACTAATCAAAACCAAACAAAAAAACAACAAAAATTCAACAAAATAAATAAACAAAAAAGAGATTGAATTGAACCTGCAAGGTCACAAGGTTCAGATTTGTATACATCAATTTCAGTAACAGCTTGAAATCTGAATGGCTTCCCACACACTTTTCGCCGTAGATAGTACCTAACTAATTCCTCATCCGTAGGATGGAACCTGAATCCCGGTGCTAAAGACGTTGGTGCCGCTGCAGAAGCAGCCACCGTCACAGCCCCTTTCGATCGTTCTTGTTCCATTTCTCAACCAAATAAAAAAAAACTAGAAACACCCACAAAGCCAAGAATGTAAATTTAACTTTTTTGAGAATACCCAATTAAGAAAAATACACCCAAAGAATGGAACATAAAGATAAAGGGTATCATTGATATGAGAATTGAGAAGATTAGAAGTGAAGTAAAGTGAAAATGGTGAAGGCTTGCTTAACACGGAAATCGAAAATCCAAGAAAGATTAGCCATTTATAAGGGACAAAGTGATTTTGTGGATTACAATAGATGCCTTATTTTTCCCTTCCAAAACAAATGAACATATTTATTTTAGAGAAAAAAAGTTATTTTTTTTATTGATCAGATTAATTTAGATTTGCGAGTATGACGGTGAAATATAAGTGGAAGGGAGGGAGTTCAACTTTTGTTTAATCACTCGATGTTTGAAGTTTATTGATCGAATATTCAGACTAATTGAAATTTGTATCATATGGTGATAAAATCAGTTGAGTCTTATTTTGCTTATGTTATTATTATTGTATAGTAAATGAAAATTAATTCCCTTCATTATATCACAATCATACTCATAAGACAAATTATTTTGTCAAATAAACCAACCCTACATTATTTGTAGAAAAAAAAAAAACCTTTAAAGTTAGATTTTTTTTGTTCTTATTGCGACTGAAAATGACATTTGCAAAAAAAAATAAAAATAAAAATATATATTTATGTGAATTTAGAGCTTTTCCTTTGAATATCAACAAAATTTAATTTTGATGCTTGTAATGTTTAGCTAAGAACATTTAATCTTCAAAATAATTGATAAAATGCACTTTGATCTCTTTGCTTCTAAATATTCATAAATTTAATTATTCAATGCGTTTTATTGAGTTTGTACTACTCCATATTTGAAATCCAAAAATAGTCTAGATGTAAAATAATTTATACATAAAAGGTCAAAATATATAGTTTAATTATTTGAAGGTTAAACATGTGTCTTCAAAGAAAAATTAATTTCACTTCCACTTATAATTTTTTTTTCAAATAAAATACATATTTAAACATAATATAAAGTCCTTAATTAAAACTTTTTAAACTGAAAATTATAAATTTTAACTGTAAAATCTATATTCAAATCAGAGCTATAAAATACTCTATATTACTTGGTACATGATTACAACTTACAAGGGGACCAAAATGCAATAAAATAGCTAATGAAGATGTATAATTATTTTATATTTATATATTTTGAAGATAGGAATAAAATAAACACAATTTAATATTAAGTAGTTAAAGAAGTGTGAATATGAATTGAAAAATGAAATAAAGAGAGTCAATGCGTGTGCTAAGTTATGAAGTACAAGTAAAGCAACCTCTTATTGCCCCTCCATTAAGAAACCTTTTTTTTTCTACGCAATATTCGATTTTCGCTTTTTGTTCTACGTAGGAAAAATCTCATTTTCAAATTCAATTGATTTAGTTTATAAAAACAATTTACTTTTAGGGCAAAATACTTACTATTTAGGACTTCTTTATTTTCAAAATTCAAAACGTAAACATCTTAATAACGATAAATGATTACTTAACATTTCAATAACCATAACCTTTATTAGAAAATATAACTATCTGACTATCACACATAAAATTACACTAAAAATTTATATCAATATATATAAATTTATAAGAAAGACAATTTTCCACAAAACCAAAAATCATGAAATAACTTCTTAATTGTTTCTTTTTCGAATAAGTTTTTTTAAAAAAAGTATTTTCTTCTTGCTCAGCAAACTTATTTTTGAAATTTTGCAAGCCCACAAATAGAATTTATTTATTTTGTGGGTCCAAATTGACAAAACACACCACCATATTTGACTGGTCCAAATTTGGTTGCCCTGCCTATCAAGTAAGATAATATAATAATAATAATTGTTAAACCGTTTTGGACTTTTTTTTATTCAATATAATATTTTATTTGGAGTATATTATAGAGTTTATGAGGGTAGGTTCAAACTTCATGGAATATAAAATGACAAAAATGTCCAATATTTGGGACATGTTTAAAATAGTCCATTAAATATATTTTTGAATAATTTTAGTTCTTTAAGTTTTTTAAAAATGTATCATTTTTTCTCGTTAAATATTTATCTAAGAAGAAAATAAGTTCCTTAAAAGTTAGAAAATAGCTTTCCTCGTGAAAATAAAAAAATCATTTCCCACGAGTGATATTCTATGAGGATTGTCTCGCCTAGGGGTGAGCACTATTCGGATTAAATTGAAAAATCAAACCAAATTAAACTGTATTTCAATTTGGATTGATTTTTTAGTTTTGAATTAATAATTCACTTTGTCTGGTTTTTCAATTTAGTTTTGGATTTAGAGAAATAAAAACCGAAAAAATCAATTTTTTTATATATAGAATAAAAATTCAAGTTTGGTCCTCTATGTGACTATGTCTAGTGCTTTCAATCAGGGGCGGACCTACAGTGGTTCAAGTGGGTTCATATGAACCCATTTCGTTGAAAAATAACACCGAATATATATGTATATTTAATCAGTTTTTAAAATTTTATATGTATATATTAACTTTTGACCTAACTAACTCAAGTGTGACCCTTGGCTGAGTGGTGAAAACGGTTCAATTTTCCCAGCCAACCCGAGTTCAAATCCCTATTGCCACATTTTAGTTTTATTTTTTATATCTTGAACCCACTTCGTGAAAATCATGGGGTTCTTTTATCTCTTTGTCCATTACATGCACTTATCGTATCATATTGGTGCAATAGACGTTATACTGGGATATGGAATGCAGGTTTTTTGTTATTTGACGTGTGGACCATTGGTTGGTAGAATCTTGGCGTTGAGCTTATGTTTATATTTAAGTATTCTTTAGATACATGATATATACTGCTCCTGATGTGTTACCTCATCCTCAAAGGCAGGAGTCGCAACAATCACCTTGTTAATTAGATTAGAATGTTATTGCTTTTGAATTTATGTAATTTATTATTATTATTAATCATGCTTAGCTTAATATATTTGTTCATTTTTATAAGTTGATTTGTGCACTTCATGCTCTAAAAACCTCTTTGAATTATGACAAACAAACTAAAACTTCAAAATATATATAGATAATTAACTATTGATTAAATAACAACAATTTCATCATTCTAAATTAATTGATAAGATTTTAAGTCAAGGTCACAACAATAAATTGAATAAAAATAACAATTTTGTACTAAAACAAGCTGCTAAAATATGAAATAAACAACAAATTGTACTAAAACGAGCTGCTAGAATATGAAATAAACAACAATTTTGTACAAAAACAAGCTAACAAGATGAAATAAACAACAATTTTGTACTAAAACAAGCTAACAGGATGAAAAAAACAGCAATTTTGTACTAAAACAAGCTAGTGCAATTGCTATTGCTGATACAGTATGAAATAAACAACAGTTTTTGGAGGCAAGTAATTAAGGCAGGTTACTATTTCTACAATGTGAATCAAAAAGAGATTATTAGTAGGTTGAAATTAGAGAAATTAGGCGAAAACCGAAAACTAAACACAGAATTAGGGCAAAACTACAAAGGCGAAAACTTACCTTCAACATTATTCTTACTAAATGGATTCCTAATCTTCATAAATTGGGTTACTTTGTGATATAATTACCATTAGTTAAGTGAGTTTTCTGTTACATAACAATGTTGAATGATTTTTTGATATAATTACGTTAAAGGACTTTTTTGTTACAAAATAAATTTGAATGAATCTTTTGATATAAATATTATTAATTGAGTAATTTTTCTGTTACAATATAAAATTAATCGACAGATAAAAAGTGTTAGTTGACTGATCGTTTGAGAAATTACCTAATATGCTTTTCTTGCTTCTCAGATTTTATGCAATATGGCAAATGCACAACTTATTAAGTTTTTTTTTTTTTGCCGGCATTCCATTATTCCACAATCAATTTATTTGTCTTAATTCTTTTGTCCAGTTGGCCTAATTTTCATCTCAATTTTCTTAGTAAACTCCATCATTTTCATTCTCATTTGTTATAAACACATTGTAATATTGCTCTTTTTTTTATCACCTTCATAAAAAATTAAAAAAACTAATTTTTTTCTTTAATATGATGGCATTTCTTAAGGGGTTGTTTGTTTTTGCTATATTATTTGTTGTTCTTCTTAATGGAGTAAATTGCATAGACATTTATCATGAATGGATTGTTTCCATTGACACAACTATTAATCCTCTTACATCTCATCAGTCTGTAAGTGTTTTCTTGATCCCATTTTCTTGATTTTCGTGGCGTACTTTCATTCTTAGTCTGTCGGCCTAAAGAGCTCGTTTAATTTAGATAATAAGTTTCAGAAGTCTTGCTTTCTTTCATGGACTCCTGGCTTAGTCAATGGGTGTAGTGATCGTGTTTTTTTTATCGTTCCTTTAGCCGATTGATCAAACAAATTTGAGTAAGAAGTTATGTTATGTGAACAGGTGATCACTATCAATGAGATGTTTCCTGGACCAGTGATCAATGCCACAACTAATGATGTTGTAATTGTAAATGTCTTCAACAATATGGATGAATCCTTGCTCATAACATGGTACAATCAATCTTCTCAATAACGACGTTATTTGTTTGGATGACTTTTAACTGCTATAGCGAAATGTTATTATAGAAAACATATAATATAACATAACATGAAAAAAAAACCCGGTTCTAAAGAGAATTTTGCTTGTTATAATGAAATATTGTTATACATGATGATTGTTACAGAGAGATCTAACCGTATATGGTACAATCGATCTTTTCAATAAGGACGTCATTTGTTTGGATTGGCTACTATAATGAAATGTTGTTATAGAGAACATAATAATATAACGTAACATGAAATTTTTTGGTTTCAACGAAAACATGGCCTTTTCTCGCGGAATATTGTTATAAATGATGACTGTTATAGAGAGGTTTGACCGTATATTGTGATTCTTTTTTTCTTTTGCTAAAGGAATGGAATTCAACAGAGGTTAAATTCATGGCAAGATGGAGTTTCTGGCACAAATTGTGCAATTGAAGCTGGAAAAAATTGGACATATGTGTTTCAGGTTAAAGATCAAATAGGCACATTCACTTACTTTCCTTCAATAAACTTTCACAAGGTTGCTGGAGGATATGGTCCGATACGTGTCAATAATCGCAATGTTATAGCTGTCCCGTTTCCTAAACCAGAAGCCGAGTTTGATCTTCTGATTGGCGACTGGTTCCGTACTGATTACAAGGTGATCAAGACTTTAAATCTCTATATTGAATTGCGTGACCATCTCATCAAAAACTTAAGCTATTACAAATACTGCATGTTATTTACTTTATTACATCATAGACACGCCCCCTCGTGTGACCATCTGCTGCAATACCATGTAGTATTATATGACCAATCTCATCTAAACACTTAAATTGTTAGAAATGATACACGTTTACATCCTAGCTGTCTCATTTCCTAAACCAGAAGCAGAGTTTGATCTTCTGACTGGTGACTGGTTCCGTACTGATTACAAGGTGATCAACACTATAGTTCATATGTTGAATCACACGACTATCTCATCTAAAAGATCAAGTTGTTAGAGAAAGCAACACGACCCCTCATGTGACCGTCTGCTCTGATACCATGTTGAATTATATGACCATTTCATCTAAACGCATATACTTTTATGGGAAAATTATGCGTATAAGCAAACATATACTAGTTAATTACTTAATATAGCTATAGTTTACCTTAATTATAATTCGCAGCTTACTTTTAGCTATAATTACACAGCTCAACTTTTTAGTTTTGTATAATTCACGCATTTGTATAATATAATTTGTATAACTTTTGTATAATTCAAAATTTGTATAATATAATTTGTATAACTATTTGCACTTCTGATGTTTGTAATTGTATAAATTCGTTATTTCGAGTTTATACAAAAATAACTGAATTATACAAATGTACCCGCGAATTATACAAACCCGCGAATTATACAAATCCGCGAATTATACAAATGAGGCAGCTTAAACTATAGCTACAACCCGTAAATATGTAAACTATAGCTATGGAGCATAATTAAGTTTATTATAGTGGCTATTTGTGAAAATTCCTCTACTTTTATTGACTTAGTTATATCTTTTAACGTTTTTTTGCTCGTGCACCTTGTAATAAGCAGTCTCTTAGGTCCTCTATACAAGACAAGCAATCGAATCAGTTCTTTGATATCCCTGATGCAATCTTGATGAATGGTAAAAGACCTTACGATGAACTCTCAAGTTCGAAAAGGCACAAGTCTTTTACTGTAACAAAAGGTAAAACAGAACAGTATTTTTTCTTGATTTGATTCTTGAATTTGAAATATCTTCAACTTATATGATCATTTACTATCATATTTTGCATATATATATATAGGAATGACTTACAGATTCAGGATATCGAACGTTGGAACTGTTATGAGTTTTAACTTCAGAATTCAAAACCACAAAATGGTTTTGGTTGAGACAGAAGGTTCTTATACAAATCAGATAACACTTGACTCTCTAGACGTGCACGTTGGCCAATCGTATTCTGTTCTCGTTACTGCTGATCAAAATGAAGCTGATTATTACATTGTGGCAACTCCCAAAATGTTCAAAAGTGATGAAACTCTTGAAGGAATAGGGATACTGCACTATGCCAATTCTTTAACAACAGTTAGTGGTCCTGTTCCTGATGGCCCCGATCCATTTGATATCGCATTTTCAGTCAATCAAGCCAAGTCTATCACGTAAGCATTACTTTTTTAAAGTTATAGTCGACCCCAAGTAGTATGAAATTGAGACGTAGTTGTTGTTGTTGATGTGTTTTATTAGGTGGAACATGACAACAGGAGCTGCAAGGCCTAATCCACAAGGAACATTTAATGTGTCAAACGTAACGTTGGCTCAAACCTTTATTCTTCATGGATCGAAGGGTGAAATTAATGGTTGGCCGCGATATGTAGTTAACAACGTGTCCTATTTCACACCCGATACACCATTGAAACTCGCTGATATGTTCGTGAATGGATCTGGTGTCTACCAACTAGATCAATTTCCTACTCACTCTGTACATGATTCTGCTTCTTATGGAGTCTCTGTTGTCTCTGGAATCCACAAAGGGTGGCTAGAAATCGTCTTCAAAAACGATCTCGATGTTATGGATTCTTGGCATTTGGATGGTTTCGGGTTCTATGTTGTGGGGTAAGACTTATCTTCCAGTAACTAAACCAGGAATTTCATTAAGGGTGTTCATCGTTTAATATATATGTATAAAAAATGTAATTTTGAGCTATACACGTTTAATTTTCCAACGAAGGATGTTCAACTGACTACACTTTACTCTATGTTGCTACAACACTTGCTTATCCATTCTTCACATACATTATATCCAAATTAAGGCATGTTTAACACTGAAGGCACATGAGCTACATACAATACCCCGTCTTTGCTAGACAGAACGAAATGGACATATGAGTGATCGATTTACTAGAGCTTCATAACATTTTTTTTTTCAGATTTGGGAATGGAGATTGGACACCAGCAGCACGTGAAACATACAACATCTTCGATCCTGTTGTTCGTTCAACTGTTCAAGTTTACCCTGGAAGATGGACAGCAGTGTATGTTTTTCTTGACAATCCTGGAATGTGGAATTTGAGATCACAACACTTGAAGAATTGGTACTTAGGACAACAACTATTCATACGAGTTTTCGATGATAATCCTAATCCTGCTAAGGAGAGAAAACCACCTCAAAATCTTCTTTTATGTGGTTAGTGCCATCAAATCCTTTTACTTAGTCATGGGAAGTTACACATTAGGCTGCTCAGCCAAAAATATTTACATCCGTTAGCTAATATACATAAATTATACGCTAATTATACATATATTATACATCTGTTGGCTATGTTTTTGTCTAGATGGACGACTATTAAAGTTAATTTCTTCTTTTTGTTCTTATAGGGATGTTTGAAAGTTCTATTTCACCTGTTCCAAGTCCAGCTCCAGCTCCACAAGAAGGATGGTGAAATGAGTTACTATTGATTACATGAAGATTCTTGATGTTAATTTCTACTATTATTGTATCTTAAGTAACATTTACATTTAAAATTAAGATCTCAAGGATTAAACATTGTTAAATTAGTTTGCCTTTATTCTTTTGCTCTTTGTTACTAAAAGAGTGACAAATAAAGATGAAAAAATAGGTTAAAAGAGTTACAACCACAAGAACAAGTATATAGTCTCGATTCTAAACAAATTGGGGTCGACTGTATGAGTTGTGATTGACTATGTCATGATTGCATACCGTGTAAAAGGCACTAGTCAAACTATTCTGATAGTACACAATCTTTACATTCTCAATATATATAACTTAAATCCATAATACTTTTTTTTTCAATTTTTTGTACTTTAACATGAAACATCAATAAAGCTAGCTAGCTATCACTAATATCATACACTATAACTACATTAAACTTTAATACTTACAACTTTAATTAGCAATGTATGAAATTCATGAGGAATATATTTAAAGAATTTTTAACAATAAGAGATGAAAGCTAAGAATGGTGGTGACTCTCATTTACCTTTTAGACAATATCCATGTAAAATCGCGATTGTTTGAGTATAAATCAATTTAATTTTTGGGGTTCATAGAGAAAAGGAAAAAAATAAATGAACCATTGTATACGCAACCTGTAAACTCAAAATTCTGGATCCGTCTCTGAATATGTGTCAATAATGACAATCAATAAGTTGTGGGGTGGTGGATAAAACAAGTGTTGTTTGTTGTTGTTCTTGTTCTTGTTCTTGTTGTTGCTTTTGTGCTTGTTCTTGAGGATATTTTGGTGGATGTTGAAGATTTCTTGATTGATTTTGATAATCTTGTGGTGCTGGAAGATTAAGATCTAATGATAATCCATTTCTTGGTTTCTTCAAATTATAATTAGCATATTCTTGATCAATACTTAAAGGGCTTAAACACAAAATTGTATTGTTAGTATTAGCACCCCCTCTATGTCTTCTCATGTGACCACCTAATGCTTGTCCTGAGGTGAATTCAGCACCACAATATGAACATGTGTGGATTCTTGGAGATGGCGATTTGTTGTAATTTGGAGTACTTTCCATATTGATATTGTTGAATTGGGATGAAAGAGGAGATAATGTTGGTGACAATTTGTTGTTGTATTTGTAATTTGTTGTTGTTGTTGGTGGTGAGGGTTCGTCTTGGTCTGAAAAGTAGAAAAATGGATGTTTTTTCGGTTCGATTGTCAATGGCTTAGGTTTTTTATGACTTGCTCTGTGTCCACCTAGTGCTTGAAATGATGAGAATGTCCTGTTACATGTCTTGCATTCGTACACGTATGTACCGGCCTTGGCACCATTCCCTAAGTCGGTTGTCTCCACATACCTCTTGCTATTGAATTTTGTTTGGTACAACCCCATGTCATCATTGAAAAGATCAAAGAACTTTTTAGGTGGGGTCTGACGACGATGATGATTATGATGATGATGATGACCACCTTGGGACAAGAGGATGAGACACTTGGCGGTTTCTTCTTCTTCCTCCGTGGGGACATCATCATCATCAGAGAAGTTTTCATCCGAAGTGGTAGGAGGTGGACTAGAAACATTATTATTGTTGTTGTCGTTGACTTCTTCTCCGTTAACTGTGCCATCGACGTTCGCGTCGCCGGTTGATGATGAATGTGCATTATTGATGGTCATGAAAGTGATTAGAGATTGAGGCCTAACACGTTTAGTGCGTTTGCCCTTAGAGACTCCACCCATCACTTCCTCTTGAGGAGCCTCCATCTCTCTTTTATTCAACGCGAACGTATTAAAAACATGAAATTGACAAAAACAACAATAATAATAATAATAACAACAACGATTCCTCCTCCCTAAAAAAATGAAAGATTAAAAGGGCGGGGGGATCGAATGCATGTAAAAACAAAAGAGAGAACGAAAGAAAATAGAGAAAGCGATGAGGACGGAGAGTAGAGGGTTATGAATATGTATATATATATACACACTTTATAATATACACCAAAAATAGTGAAATGTAGGTTTTTAGAAGTCGAAGAAAAGAGAGAAAATTAAACACCATTAATATAATTACTGAATTAGAATGATACTAACTGAAAGTAACCTCCTAATTCCAATACTTTTGGAGAAAGAAATTAAAAATGAGTGGTAGACATGAGAGAACGCGTTGTAATACAATACACATTGATCGAATGATCTGATCGTATTTGACTAAACATGAACTTTATATAAAGTTAAATAGTACTATAGTATTATTACTTTATATTTGACATATATATTAATAATTATATTACAAGATAAGAGAAGTTAATATCGAGATATAAATGGTCATATATTCATTATCAGCTTACAGCTAGTAGTAATGTGATTAATCGATTAAATATGGATCATGTATTAATTATTTTGTTATTGTTTATTTGGATGGAGGACATCTGTATGGATCATATTGAGGAAAAAAAGTTAATATTTTAATTAATAAGGATGCATGTACTAGTAGTTTCTAATAGTTAATTAATTCCACTAATCAATCTTAACTAGTCTAGCTAGTAATTAAGTTGAATCAGTATGAATTTTCTAAAAATAATTAATCATTACAAACTAAGTAGAGAAGCATTTTCTTAAAAAAAAAAAAGCATTTATTTTTTCTAAATTTATTTTCAATATTTTTTTGTTGGTGGCGAAGGGTTGATTTACCTATCGGGAGGTTAGGATAGGTAGTGTTCTATCTAATGGAGTATTAACTAAGTGAGACGTTTAAAAGAGATATATGACTAGTAAGTATCTTTCCGGAGGATGAATAAAATCTTAAAAGACATAATATATAGTTAATGCATTTTTCGAGTGGCAATTTAATTTGTAAGTAAATCAATAATATTTTTATTATGTAAGAAGAATAAAAGAGAGATAAGTCAAAGGGAAGTTTGTGTATTGCACGTAAGGAAGTGTCTTATGACAAGCAAAGGATTTAAGTTCATGATTTAAGCCACTTCTTCAACACTAAAGATTTAATACAAAACATAATCTTTTTATATTATTCATTGTTTTGGAATCATATCAATACATTGAAACATATTGTTTTCCTTTTCTTATTTTGTTTTTGTTTTGGTTTCTCACTCGGTGTTCAATACCTGCTTTGAGACTCGATTAGTCTAGATTTGTATCGAGAAATTTCACTTTGAGGGTGGGTTAAATCGCTCCTTACGAAAGATGACTTCATTCTCAAAACTTAAACCCAAGACCTATGATTAAATATGGAGAAATACTTATTATTTCTACCACAATCTAAGGTGATATCTTGAAATAATTAATTTTCATTTATAACTTGGTGCCCGATATCTATTTCAAGGTCTGATTAATTGAGATTTGCAATGAGAAATCCTACCGAAGGTGACTGCATTAATTCTCGAGACCCCCGTTAAAGATGAATGGATACTTATCACTCCATTACAACCTTTGATAATAATAGCTTGAAACGGAGCGTTTTATTTTTGTTTTTCACTCAATATTCAGTACTTGCTTTGTGACCTAATAATTCAAATTCGCACTGAAAAATTCCACTTCATGCGTTAAATACTCCCTATCAACGACAACTTCATTCCTAGGGCTCGTTAAGTGATTTAGCAAAAAAAGCGATATAGTGAAAGAAGTCTATGTACAAACACATTATAACTTGTGCATCTATTGATTGATGATGTAAACACCAAATGCGGGTAAGTTTTGACCATCAAGGCAGTTGGTACTTTATTTCTTGTGTGTTCACTCATGATATAACATGATAAAACTTACAAGCAAATCATGTAGGCTTCATAAAATCTACAACTTCAGCTATAGGCCTTTAACGTCGACATAATTCAAGAGAATGACAAGCCAAATTGCCAGTAAAAACCCATACTCACAACAAAACAACAATATACCAATGAAATCCTACGAGTGGAGTTTGAGGGGATATAGTGTACACAAATTTTATCCAAGGGCAGATCTAATAATGCTTAAGGGGTGTCACGTGACACGACTTCGTAAAAAAAACTTGATATATATATATATATATATTAGATTGATTTCATGATACATTTCTGTCACTTTCTTCTTGGGTTCATAAATCATGATGGAGAAAATTACATGGGCTCTTTTGCTTTAAGCATAGTTTGGCCCAAATCAAGGCCTTGCATGGTAGTTTTGGGCTTTGTCAGCTATCAAAATTTCTTTTTTCTTTTTCCTTTTCTCTGTTTTTATATTTCGAATTTATATTTTAAGTATTGAATGTAGCATATGGGTAAGTATAATTTTTTAAATATTGCTTCTTAAAAGACGTGAACAATATCATATCATATTAAAGAGCGTTGTTTTGTTGGTGTAAGCTCAACAAATTAGCATACGAGAGTTGATGATTCTTAAGGACGAGTATGGAGATAACAAGGAGTGTAATTCGATGTTTCAACCAAAGCTAAGAAACAAGTAGCGGGGAGAAATATATAAAATGTGCAAACAAAATTTCATATTGAAAATTGATAAGAAAAGAAGTTTTTATACATATAATACACAATAAGTATACTCTAAATTTGTTAGTCCTTTTTGAGAAAATCATACATATGGAATTAATCTGAAGAGGATGATAAATATCTTCAATAGTATCCTATATTTTTTTTTAAAATCGTTTATATAACAAGTGGATCAATCTGAAGAGGATGATAAATATGCAGCTTTATTTCTACCTTCTGAAGGATGAGAATCTTTAGGCTGACGTAATTCGACAAATATATCATCGAAAGTCCACTTTTTTTTCTTTTTGTTAATTCCACGATAGATATGTATTGTTAGAGAATAAAAATTGATACTTTGATTCAAAGAGAAATTAAAGCAAAGTCCAAGTTGGACACTTTTTAAAAGACAACTTTAGGCGTTTTTTTTAAATATATGTTTTGATATTTATGGGTCTCAAGGTAATGCATCATAAAATTAAAGCATAACTTGTTTAATTGGACAAAATTACACGTAGATTTGCCACTCATATATTATCATAAATAACATATTCCTAGTCATATACATATGGCAAAAATTTAACATACTATGTATCTTCTTCAAAAAGAAAAAAATATGAAGAAAAAGATAGATTTTCTTACAAGAAAAGCAAAGGAAAAAAAAGAACTAGAAAATGTGAAATATTTGATAGGATCTGATTCAGAAACGTGGAATGTATGTAAGTAAAATTCAAATATGAAACAATGCGTACGTCTACTTGAAATATCCTTTAATTATGACAGAAATATGATTTTTGATACACATATTTCTTCAGCGCGACCGTATAAATAATATTTATATTTCACACTACCAAAATATAAAAATTATCGACAAACAATGTATATTGCTAAACAACACATAATTGTTGCTACTATTATTTACTAGTGACGGATTATAGAAATATCTTATTAGCTACACGGACTATTTAACGATAGATTAATGATGAATTTTATAGCTAATTAAGATTTTTATTTTATTTTATAATGAGATCAATTGTAATGTTTACAAATAGGAAAAGTTTGCTTTTTTACAATTTAGGTATGTAGTAACAATGCTACATGTGTGCTTGTCTTGTAAACTATACTTGATGACAAGGATCCATATTATCCTACTCATCTTTGTTGCATTCTTTTGACTTGAAAAACTACTAAAAAGTGGTTTATATAGAAAGTGATCATGGGGCTTCCAAAAAAGCACAAGTAACATGATGAGATAGAATATATATAACTTTATAATAATTTGTAATAAATTAAGTTTATCGAGGATCTTTCAGAAATAATTTTTTGGCTAGGTATAATAATACCTTTAGGGGTCGTTTGGTGTGAGGGATAATACTAAATAGTTCCGGGATTAAATTATAGTACCGCTTATTTTGTTGTTTGGTTGGCAAGTTCGGGATAACTTATCCCGGGATTAATAATTAGTACCGGGATAAGTTATCCCTAACCTAGGGTGGTATAGTAATCCCGGGATAACTTATCCCGGGATAAAATAGGTAAATGACAAAAATGTCTCTTTCAACCCTTTTGTTATATCACTTTTTACATT
>JAJOOR010007214.1:0-24149 GCA_036250505.1 Solanum acaule | reverse complement strand
ACATAAAAGCGTTGCCATTTTGCCTTTTAGGCTACGCTTTTAAGCGTAGCTGATAAGGCAACACTTTTCAAGTGTTGCCTAAACTCTAAGGTAACGCTACTTTCGGGCACCCCTGGAAAAGTGTTGCTTAAAGTCCAAAAGTGTAGCCTTTTATCAAAGGCCACACTTTTTGCTAGTTTAGGCTACACTTTACTGGGGTGGCCGTAGGCCTAAAATTGTGTAGTGATAGCTCGCTTGAACCTCTTTAACATAGTCAAAGCACTCTACTTGTCTCGCATTTAAATCTGCCGTAATGATGACCGGCAAAGTATTATCTCTACCCAAGAATACATACCTCAAATGCGGTGGTAGAGCCTTAAGCTCCAATTTTGGTGTCTCCACAATAGATGGTCTCTTGGGTGGGGGCTCACGATTCTTCATGTCCAACTCATACTTCTTTGGTTTTGACCGATATTCTCACCTATCGAGTGCAAATACCAACTCATCGTACTCTTCAATACCATCACTATCAAAATTTATCATAACTGCTGCTAGTGCCTCAACACCTAGTCGCTCTTCAATTTGTACTTCAGTTCCACTCTCAACTCTGTAAGTTATAGCAGATACCGTTTGGAGCTCACCACTCTGCTTCATGGACCTACAAATATTGAAAGTTGCTTCTTCATTGTTCTGTCTAAATTTCATCTGCCCCTTCTCCATATCAACCAAGGCACGCCCTATGGCAAGGAATGGTCTCCCAAGGATGATGGGAACCTCAAAATCAACCTTAGAATCAAGAATCACAAAATCCTCCGGAAAGATGAACGACTCCACTTTCACTTGCACACCATGGAGTACACCAATGGGCCTTTACACGATTCGATCGGCCATAAGTAACCGCATCCTAGTAGGCTTTGGATCCGCTAGACCCATCTTCTTATAAATGGACAATGGCATGAGGTTGATGCTAGCACCAAGATCACACAATGCCTTAGCAAAGTGTAATAACCCTATAGTACATGGAATCGTAAAAGCACCAGGATCTTCCTTCTTTTGCATAAGAGACCTTGTAGCAATATCGCTACAATGTTGCAATCTATCATCATCTTCAAAACTCACAGACCTTTTCTTTGTCACCATATCTTTCATAAACTTTGCATACCCAGGCATTTGCTCCAAAGCTTCTATCAATGGAACGTTGATGGAAAGCTGTTTCAACATAGTAATAAACCTGCAATATTTACCATCTTCAGTCTTCTTCACTAACCTCTGTGGAAAAGGTGGTAGAGGTCTAGGTATGGGGACCACTTTCTGAGATATCTCCGCTTCTTTCTCTGTCGCATTCTCAGACTCTTCTCTAACCTCTACCACATCATCTTCTTTTCTAATCTCAACGTCCACCATAGACGGCATAGGTGGATCAATGGTTTGCTTACCCCCTCGAGTAGTAACTGCCATACAATGACCATCATTCTTTGGATTCTTGATGGTGTTGCTAGGAAGAGTTCCAGGTTGACGTGGGTTTACTGTAGTAGACAACTGAGTCATCTGCTGCTCTAGATGCTTTACTGACACTGCATGGGCATCAACCTTTTAACCAATACCAGACAAGTCATTTCTCATCTCATTTACATTTTCATCAGTTGCATCAAGCCTTCTTATCATCTTTTGCATCATATCTTCAATACGCACCATATTGCCTCCAGCTTCCCTAGTACCAGATTCCCAATTTTTAGGGGGAACATAAGGTCCAACCCGATAATTTTTGTTGCCATAGTTGTTTCCGGTTGTAGTTGTTATCGCAATTGAAGTTCCCATCCCGGACATATTCACCCTCTCGGTTGTAATTGGCATAGTTTCGACCTTTGTTTCCTTGACTTTGGTGCCAATTATCCGTGTTGGATCCTTGGGAGTTTGGTCGGAAACCCCCCCGTCTGATAATTCACCGCATAAGCATCATTTTCATAGTAACACTCTTCAACTGGTGGTGGAGTTCTAGTCAAGTAGTTCACAACATTTACCTTTTCCGCACCTCCGCTCACATGCTTCAATACCAACCCTAACTCGGTCATCATTTGAGTCATCTCCTCACGAATCTCATCCGCAAACTGGTTGTTTGTACCACCTCGGGGTGGTGCCAGAAATGAGGGGAGCTAGCCATCCCTTGAGGTCATCCAGAGTCTGTGATGTGATCATGCTCTGGTAGTCATGCTCAAAACATGTAGCCCTGTCAAGTACATCATTAATATAATCGTTGTTGCATCCCACTGTATTCCCTCGAACAATCACAGACTCCACCGGTCTAAAGACACTGGCCTTCTTATTCCCATGGGGTACTAAGTCACCATATACAGTGTAGAACTCTCTAACCTAGGTGGGAATTATGGGACACGGGGACTAGTGAATATATCAAACCTGTAGAACCAGAGTGTGTCCCACACCAAAGGGTACATGTCCACCACACCATTCGTGGACTAGATTTTCTCCTCCAGGATAGTACTCAATCCCTTGTCCTTTAACTGGTTGAGTAACCAGGGAGGAGGACCTTGAACTGGTGGTGCTGGGACCACCGTCTATGCAGGATCTGGCACTGTATCAGCAGCAGGAGAGGTAAACTCCGGGATCCTAGATGGATCTTGACGAGCCCTTGCACAAATCTCTGTTTGCCAGCTCTATAATGGTTGGTCATCCTCGGGCTCGGAGAATGAGACCTGAGAATCAAAAGATTCCCAATCACTGCTGGAGTTGTGCTCCGGTCGCTCAGCTACAGGCGCTTTGCCTTTGCCGCCCTTCGGAGGTGCTTTCTTGCCGTTTTTTGTGGAAGCAGCTGCTCCCTCATTTATTACAATTCCCCGTGCTCATTTGTGGGGCGGCATGCCACTTTCATCCAAATTGTCCTAGCCATATCTGAAAAATACACCGAAAAGTGTTAAAAATCATTCAAGAAAGTTGCAGAAAGACTCACCGAACTAGTCGCCGAGTCACTTAGGCGAGCCATCGGGGACGCTGAAAGGACTGGCCTGAAAAATTCCCAGGAATAAGGCATGTCGGCGATGCTCAGGTTCCTTCTGCGAATCGTCGACACCACTCGGCAAGCTTAGACTAGCCCACCGAATATTATAGTGTATTTTAGGGGTTAGGGGCGTAGAAAGGGTGATCAAGGGAACCTTTTGGCGAGTCACCGAGTATACTCAACGAGCTTAGGCTTTCTAACAAAAGTTACAGATCTAACTAAGCCAAATTAAGAAATCAAGGGCGATAAAAGGGGGTGTTGGCGAACATCCGAACCGTTCGGCGAGCTCGACCTAGCTTGCCAAACTGCCCAACGTGCCAAATTTCAACCTCGTTTCTCAAAATCAAGCCCTCAGCCTCCGAAATCAAAATGAAAAAAAAACAACACTTAATTCACACAAGACCCATTTGACCCATGCCTTCGAGGTACTCAGACTTCCCCCGATTTGGCCAAAATTGGTCATTTGACGACTTTTGCCCTTAAGAATGACGTCAAATGCTCCATCATTGAGCAAATTACGTCATTTGGCTCAATTAGGGTTACTCACACTTCACCCCACTAAACCCAATTTTTTTCCACTAGTCATTTCTGATGCACGACCAAACAAAAAATACCTTCTCCAAGAACAAGTATCTTTGCACTTGTTTCTCTACTATAAATTTTCAAAGATTTCGCCTCATTTTTCAGACACTAAAAAAAATAGAAAACTCAACAAATTAACCGCAACCCAACAATTTAGAATCAATTTTAACGCATTAAACATAGGGAATCATCATTTTAAGCATTTAGGCACAAGTTCGAAACACAAAATAGGCAATCAAACACATCAATTACCCAACACAAAACAACACCTACTTACCAAAAGAATTTGAGTTCAACCACTAATCGAAGGTGCGGGGTTCGGAAAACCAACCTGAATAACGAATAGAGAATTTGATACGCTAGGCGGCAAAGTAATCCAAATCCGAGCACGAGATCAAACATAAAAAGAAATAAAAATAGGAAAATATCGAAGATCAAAAGTACAGGTGAGAATGTACTGGGTTAGAAATGAGAGAATATGAAAGATTTTGAAATTTTAAACTGTTTGGCCTTTTAAAAGCTTTCAGTTCGCGGCCCTTTCAGCGGTGTTAGTCGACCACGCCGAACCACTCAGTGATGCGCCAAGTGGTGACTTACCTCGTCGAGTTTTACAAGACCTCCAATCAATTTAGGTGTCCAAACGGCGGATAAAATTGGGCTTGCCGACCTATTCGGTGAGTCGCCAATTCAGCAATTGTCCTGTCGAGTTTTACAAACTTCCACTTTATGTTTTGTGGATCCAACGGCGGTCCAAGTCGGGCTTGCCGATCTCTTCAGCGAGTCACCGACTGGACTCTTGGCTTGCCAAACCACCTATTTTCAAACATACTTCACTTTTTAAAATGCACAATCAACACCAGTTATTCAAAATCAAACATAAAACATTAAAACTTGGGTTACCTCCCAAGAAGCGCCTTAGTTAACGTCGTGGCACGATGCAAGTACCCATTCAAGCTTCATTTTTGGGGTTTGCCGTTGTATCACTAGGCAACCCTCCTTGTTGTCTTGTGTTCAATTGTGACGAAATTTGACCCATTTTGGTCTCCAGTAGATGGAATAAGAGGTGACAGTCTGATTAAGTGTAGATACATCCTCCTTCATCTCTTTTAACACTTTGTCTGATCCTCAACTTTGTTTAGAATGCATGAGAGCATGTCTTATGTATAGATACCTTCAGATTCCTTAGGCTTTTAACGCTCATGGGGAGGTACATACCTATCCTTCTCCCTATATATTTCCTTCCAAGTGGCGCTTCGATCATGCCAATCTCTGTCACGGTCTCTCCTGCCTTCATATCTAATCCAACCCTTATTTCCACCCAGCCTTGGGTAGTTAGCACGATAACCTTCTTGGTTGGCTAGAAAGTTCGCTTCCTCAATGTACAGCGCTTCAAAATGGTCTTCATCGGGGTTTACTCCACCAACACCCACAGCATTAACACTCTTAGTACCAACACCCATGATATGTTTAGCTATGATATCCAGCTGGTCATCATCTTTGCCATGTTTTGGCCTCTCTCTTGATCCTTCTCGATCTGCTCTTTTGTCATTCTAAAGTTGAGAAGACAGACTTGGTCCTCACGAGTGTATCAGGCCTATTGATCTTGGTCATGCAATCAAGGAAATGGGAAGCGATGAGTCCATGATTTGGACTCATTTTCGGCTTTATCTTAAAAGATTTAGTATCCTCGAATGCATATTTTGTCTCAATAAATGATGTAAATCTTTGAATTTCAGGTATTTGGACTTAGGGACAAAGCATAGACATTATTGAGCAAAAAGGAACAAGGCAGCTGAAAGAATGAATAAAAGAAAGCCTGATGATCGCCTAAACCACTGGGCGAGTCGCCAAATGGCCTTGGTCTCTCTTAATGTTCTTGTGTGCCAAGCCCTGAAGGAGAAAATCAAGTCGGCAATAGAAAGTGGCAGTTGACGAATCGCCGAACAGTTCCGATTATCGCCCAAAGTTAAAGGACCTCAAGGATGCTGAAGGCAAAAGAAAAAAGGTGATACAAATTACCAAAGGGAGGATCTCCGAGTGAATCGGCGATCCCGACTAACTGCGCCGACTGAACCTTCGCAACACACTTTTTGACAACTATAAATACTTGTTTAAATTTTAATCTTAGGATCTGATTGAACATTCAGTAGTTTTTGAAGTTTAGAACTTAGAACTGAGTTTGAGAGACATTTTTCCTTAGCTTTGAAGATTTGAAGATTTCTATTTCTGAGAAATTGGAAGTAGGTGTTGAAGATTCTTCATCTTAGACGTTTGTAGAGACAATGTTAATCGTACCCAATTGATGGAAACACATTTCGGTATCAATTTCTATATTTTTACTATGTCTAGCTAAAACCCCAATTCTTGGGGTGTGATTATGTGATTATGGGTTGAATTAACTGCTAGGTATTGCTAATTGATAGTTTATTTGTTGTTTAAAAGTGATTTCGTTCAGTAGTTGTGGTTGAAATTAATGGGTTGTAGTTGCTAATACAATCCTAACTTCGTGTTTTTGGCTTGCTCGAGAGAGAGGTTTTAAAACCAAAATTGTTGAATCGATGGTCAATGGGTATTGGGTTTTTATGGGTTCAGCTCGATGGAGTGAACCCTGCACCCTTTTCCACACAATCAGCTTGAGAGAGTGAATGGACTAAAGTATAGGCGGTGCTTCATTGCGGCTTATTAGTGTTCGAGAGAAACCAATTTTATTTGAGGTAAACTGTTCAAGAGAGAGTTTACCCCCTAAAGTCTAGCTTATTCACTAATTTGCAGCGGTTTACTATTAATTGTAATTATCCGGTTGTTTAAATTAGCCCATAATCCTATCACATCCCAAGAATCCCGTCTCCATACTCGTATTTTCGCATTAATTGTTGTTTTTAGTTGCTTGTTGACTACAAACCCCCCTTTGATATTTGACACTTGTGTCAACCTTTAATTTATCATATTTTTCTTCGTAATTTTTTTTAGCTATAATTGACTTGACCATATTTATTCTTTACTATTGATTCTTGAGTATGAACCACTCCCTTGGGACTCGACCCCAACTCACCAGTTGGGTTATATTACTACTCACGATCGTTGGCACTTGAACTGGAAGTAGTGTACTGATACGTGAAATCAAAATGGCGCCGCTGCCGGGTAGTGGTTTTACTTGAGAATTTCTAGTTGATTTGAATGTTTGTTCTTAATAGTTGTAGTAATACTTGCTCAATTTTTAGTCTTGGTTTTTGTGTTGCTGTTCGGAATAGGAAAATGGACCATGTTTGGTAGCAACAGTGACCAAATAGACCTCTCTCCATTGAGGATGATGTTTCTTAGGGATAACATCCTAAGTTTCAGACAATTGGAGGGCGAGTCAATCCATGAGTTATGGCTGAGATTTAAGGCACTCTTCCTGCAGTGCCCATCTCATGGAATCTTAGATAACGTGCTATTGGACTGCTTCTACAAAAGTCTTGGCCCGAAAAATAGATGAATGGCTGACCAAATGTTTCCGGGGGGTCTCTCACGACTACCCTATGCAATAGCAGCCCAGCTTCTTGATCACGTAGCCATGACCAACAAGGAGACTGAGAAGGACCATATTTTGGCCACATTATTGACTTAGCTAGATCTAGTGGCCAAGAAGATCATGGAATTGGAAGCACCGGATACAAAGAAAGATCAATGCATTACCCATTACGAGCGTATAAAGCCCAATGTAAATAAGGGTGGACAAATAGAGGAGATACTCTCACTCATTCTCCACAAAGTCGAAAGTCACGACAAGGTGTTAAATGAGATTAAAGAGAATGTCTCATTGCTGAATGAGATAACTGCTTCCCATTCCATATCTGTTCAACTAATGGAGACCCAAATGGGTCATGTGTTGTCTCATCTCTACCCCACAAATCAAGATTAAGTGGGGAAGTCATGCCACGACTATAACTAAGGAGCTTCTTGGGAGGCAACCCAAGTGTTTAGCACTTTGTTCTAAGTTTAGAACAATGGTGTGTTGATTGTGCAGGTTTAAGTGTGGAAAGTGTTTAAAAAGTGCAAGTTGGCGAGCTAAAGGTTCAATAGCGTATCACCAAAAAGATCGGCGTGCACCCAGGAAATTATTGGCGAATCATCGATCAGGTCGGCGATTGCGATCTAGTCCGCTGTTTGGACCCCCAGTTTAACTGGAGGTCCAGTAAAACTCGGTGAGCTAAGTATCCACTCGATGACTCACCGAGTGGATCGGCGACCACGACTTATGTCGTCTATGGGGTGAGAACTGGACGGTTTTAAGGCCAAAGGTTCTAAAGTGTCAAATTCTTTCACTTTCCCTCGCTTTCTAATCTCCCCAAGCTCACACCCGCACTTTATTTTCTATATTTCTTACTTTATTACTGTATTTGAGTTGTTTATTGGTGCTCGGATTTGGATTACATTACCGCCTAGCATTTCAAAAGTATTTTCATCGGCATCTAAGGTTGGTTTCTCGAACCCCGGGTCTATTTTTATCAATTTTGTACACAATAGCAACATTATTATATTGATTGAAGTGTGCAGAGCCTCTCTGTTAAGATTAATTTGTTTGATTGCCTATTTTAATTTGAATATCTTGCCCATAATGTTTTGAATGTTGAAATCTCGTAATTTGGCGCCTTGAAATAGATTAAATGTTGTGGGGTTGTGCTTGCATGTTTCCTAGTTTAGCCGGGAGAAGTATGAGTATCCCAGGGTAATGGGTGTAATGGTTCTTGCTTTAATTAAGCTAGTGCTTGCTTTGATTTTGTTTTTGGGGGTTGCAGGGTTTAATTTGAGAAGTTGGGTTGAAAGTAGGCACGTTGGGTCATTTAGCGAGTTGGGTCAAGCTCGCCAAACTACTCGGCAGTTCGCTGAATGTTCCCATCTCGCCTTTAATTTCATGCTTCATTTGATGTTGGTTGATGTTGGGTTCTGTAACTTTTGACAAGAAGTCTGCAGTCGCCGATGGCACTCGGCGACTCGCCAAAAGTCTTCTTGATCGCCCTTTGTCTGCACCCATGAAACCTTTTTGCATTATAACTTTTGGCGATCTAACCCTTGCTCACTATAGCGATTTGGTGAGTCTGTCTGCAACTAATTTTCTGTGTTTTTGTTTGAATATTTTCTAACTTTTTCTCAATGTTTTATAGACATGGCCAACCTAAAGCTGCAGGAAGAAACATGCCACCCCGAAAGATAAGAGCACGGAATTTCAAAATAAATGAAGGGAGGTCAAATCCTCTTAAGAAAGGAAGACAAAAACCTCCACCTGGAGACAAAGGCAAGGGCAAGAGGCCCAATTCTGACTAGGAGGCTACTCACTGAGGGCCCTCTATTCCTTCATGTACCAGGGGATTCTATGCAGTTGTGCAAGACTTTTTGGCGGATACACCTGTGGCAACTCCTGGTGGATCTGGTACTACTGTTCCTTCGGAGGTGACTCCGGGCACTGATGCCCGAAACCAGACTGATGCACCAGGCAGTAATGCGCAGACAGATGGAGTGAATGTGTAGACAGGATCCCCTCTTTACCTCCCTCTGTCTTACTTTTATTTTGATCTTTGGATAGTTTTGTTTGCATTTGAGGACAAATGTTTTATTTATGGTGGGGTGAGGCTCATCTTTTGTTTGTGACCTGATTGGTTTTGTTTAAATATTTGGGTTTTGAGCTGAATTTGTGTTTTACACTGCTTTTCGTGGAAGGTTTAAGCTTGTAGCTCCGTGTTTTTAATTGCAAATGATTTTTGACCCTTTCGAAAAAAAATTAGCCACCTCTAGTTTGTGATGAATGTGGTTGTTCTTGTGCAAATTTGAGTATCGATTTTGATCAATACTGATGACTTGAATAGTGCTCATAATCAAACAAACATGAATGTGCGGCTATAATGAGGCCAAATGAAGTTACATAGCCAATATGTGAACTCTTTGAGTCTCGTTGTGCCTAGCCAAGTATCGAATTGAGTCTCTTGTGATTAACATTGCATACTAGTGAAAGTGTGGAGTCTTGTTTGACTTTGGAATCAATGCCTTGTGTGATGAGCTTACCGTGAACCATGTATGATGACACCTAGAATTTACCCCGTTGGTCCGGCTGACTAAGTGATGCAATTTATTGAGATGATCTTAGGCAACTTTAAAGAGTGTGAACCAATTTGACATTATACCTCTTTTTTTTGGCCTACCTTGTGAGTATGTGAACTCCTTTTGAACACCCCTTGAACCTTACCCTTTTCTTGGAAGAAACTTGATGAAAACATAACCTTTCTTGATCCATTACCCATAATCCTCATGATTTGTGGCATGTTTGAATACTCAACTTAGGCCAAAAGCCTAAGTTGGGGGTGTGGTGAAAAGAAAAGGTAAATCAATAAAATGCAACAAAGTCCCTTTTGCCCATGTTTTGAGAAAAATGGAACCCCTCCATATATAAAAAAAATGAAAAAGAAAATCAAAGAAAAAGCTGTGGAATAAAGTTGTGAAAATATAAAGAAAATGGGGTTTCCAACGGTCCATGGAAGATGAATAAGAGGTAACTTTTGAGCTCGAATAAAAGTGATGAAGAAAAGGAAAGAAGGTGTTGTTCACATCACATTTCATGAGGATTATAGCCTATGAGCCTAAATGACCATACATTTGCACTCAGCCCCATTACAGGCCTTGAAAAGACCTTTTTGATCTTGAATGAGCTGAACCAAAAGTTGATTGGAAAATACGGGCAAACCTATGGGTGAAATCATACATTGTGTACATCTTTGTGAGTGTGACCGTTGCATTTGATTCCGGAAATGTAAATCGTTGAATCATTGTGTGTTAATATGGATTCATTCTTTGTTTGAGGGCATTTGATCACTTTTGCTGAGCTTGAACTTGCATTTGAAGCAAGTAATGTGAGTTTGAGTTATTTGGTAATGGTGAGTCACAACTTGAATCTTTGAGTGCACAATTGATCATTGCATGAGTAAGTTGAGTCTTGTTGTGTGCATTCATGATTGAGCCTTGTGTAGCACTGTTTGAGACATCATTTTTGAATAGTTGAACTTGAGTTTTACTTGAGGACAAGCAAAAGTTTAAGTTGGGGGGTGTTGATGAGTCCACGATTTGGACTCATTTAGGGCTTTATTTTAATAGATTTAGTGTCCTCGAATGCATATTTTGTCTCAATAACTGATGTAAATCCTTGAATTTCAGGTATTTGGACTTAGGGACAAAGCATGGACACTATTGAGCAAAAAGGAACAAGGCAGCTGAAAGAACGAAGAAAAGAAGGCCCGATGATCGCCTAAACCATTGGGCGAGTCGCTAAATGGCCTTGTTCTCGCCTAATGTTCCTGTGTGCCAAGCCCTAAAGGATAAAATCAAGTCGGCGATAGAAAGGATCAGTCTGCGAATCGATGAACAGTTTCATAATACAGTGCCTTATCGCCCAAAGTTACAGGACCTCAAAGATGCTGAAGGCAAAAGCGAAATGGCGATACAAATGACCAAAGGGAATATCACCATGTGGATCGATGATCCCGACTAACTATGCCGACTGAACCTTTGCAGCACACTTTTTGACAACTATAAATACCTATTTAAATTTTTAGCTTAGGATCTGATTGAACATTCAGTAGTTTTTCAAGTTTAGAACTTAGAACTGACTTTGAGAGACATTTTTCCTTAGCTTTAAAGATTTGAAGATTTTCATTTCTTAGAAATTGGAAGTGGGTGTTGAAGATTCTTCATCTTAGACTTTTGTAAAGACAATATTAATCGTACCTAGTTGATGGAAACACATTTCGATATCGATTTCTATATTTTTACTATGTCTAGCTAAAACCCCAATTCTTGGGGTGTGATTATGTGATTATGGGTTGAATTAACTGCTAGGTATTGCTAATTGATAGTTTATTTACTGTTTAAAAGTTATTTCGTTCAGCAGTTGTGGTTTAAATTAATAGGTTGTAGTTGCAAATACAATCCTAACTTCGTGTTTTTGTCTTGCTCGAGAGAGAGGCTTTAAAACAAAAATTGTTGAATCGATGGTCAGTGGGTATTGGGTTGTCATGGGTTTAGCTCGAGAGAGTGAATCCTAAACCCTTTTCCACACATTCAACTCAAGAGAGTGAATGGACTAAAGTGAAGGTTGTGCTTCATTGAGGCTTTTTGGTGTTCGAGAGAAAGCAATTTGATTCGGGGTAAACTGTTCAAGAGAAAGTTTACCCCCACTAAAGTCTAGCTTACTCACTAATTTGCAGGGATTTACTATTAATTGCAACTACCCGGTTGTTTTCCTTAGCCCATAATCCTATCACATCTCAAGAATCCCATGTCCATACTCGTATTTTCGCATTATTTACTATTTTTAGTTGCTAGTTGACTACAAACTCCCCTTTGATATTTGACACTTGTGTCAACCTTTAATTTATCATGTTTTTCTTCGTAAATGTTTTTAGCTATAATTGACTTGACCATATTTATGCTTTACTATTGATTCTTGAGTATGAACCACTCCCTTGGGACTCGACCTCAACTCACTAGTTGGGTTATATTATTACTCACGATCGTTGGCACTTGAATTGGAAGTAGTGTCATGATACATGAAATCAGGAAGCTACTTCATCGGATTGTTGCATTATACCACCGGGAACAAGTTGACCAGCAACTCGTTTGTTCACCGAGTCGAGGCTCCTATAGAAGTATTGCAGCAGCAAGTTGTTCGGAAATCCATGAGTTGGGCATTGCAGCACCAACTTCTTAAACCGCAGCCACGTCTAATGGATTGGCTCACCCTCCAAGCGCTTGAAACTTTGGATACTATCCCTAAGTGTCATCATCTTTGATAGAGGGAAAATCTCACTTGGAATTCGGCGAGTCGTCCCCCCTTCCTACGGGTTCCCCTACCAACCTAGTACACACCAACCACGCCCCTTCTCTTTCTCCGATCATAAAGCCCCCTGATCCTTTATTTGTCTTTCATCCCCCTGAATAAGTAAGACCCCGCTCTTTCGAATTCAAAAAAAAAAAGTCATTCAAGAAGTGATAGAATCTCTTGGAAACTCAGCCAGCCACTTGCTTGCCTCGCCCATTAGAGAAAATGGGAATAACCTCAAAAAGACCGATTCTTGCAATATGTTCTTAAATGAGAACGTTCCACAGACATCAACAAAATTTCTGATATGCTCATGGGGATCCTCATGAGCCAGCCCCCCAAATAAATCTTTCAGTTGTAGGAACTGAAGCAAGGTGCTTGTGATGTAGAAAATAGTGTTTCCTTTAGCCAGAGATATACGAATGGCCCCAACACCACCCATTTGGACTGGGTCATTGATGTTTGGGTCATTGACGTCATTTAGGTTCCAAACATCATCTTGGTGGCCCATTTGGCTACCATTACTTCCGTTAACGCCCATCTCCTCCTTTGTTTTAACACAAGCAACACAAAACCAAAAATAAAATAAGTAGATACAACTATGACTAAAAATAACACAATTCAACTTCACTAAAAGAATTTCAAACAACACCACTCCCCGGCAGCGGCGCCATTTTGATTTTACGTTTCAAGCACACCTCTTTCAATTCTAGGTGTCAACGATCGTAAATCAGTATAAAACCCAACAATTGAGTTGGGGTCGAATCCCACATATAGCAGTACGTGTTTTAAATTCAATTAGAAAGTGAAAACGTGGTCTAATCAGCCATAGGAATAGAAATTGTCGAAAAAGACATAAATCAAATTAAAGGGGTGACACGAATGTCAGATGGGGGTTTTGGTTTTAATTATCAACTACAAGCAATCACAAAACTTTGAAATAACAATAGGGAGAAGGATTCTCGGGATGTGATCAATTATAGGCAAATTATGATATATGGGTAATTCAAACTACTAGTAACCATCTAAAAATCAATGAGTGGGCTAGACTATAAGGGATATAGCTTTCTCTCGAACAACTACCCCGAATCAGGTGATTTCTTTCGAACATCAACAAGCATAACAATGAAGAACAATCCACACCTTAATTCATCCACTCTTTGGAGCTAGATGGGAAGGATTGGGTTTAGGATTGACTCTCTCGAACTAAACCCAGATCAACCCAATACCTACAAATCATTAATCAATAATCTTAGTTCTAAAACCTCTCTCTTTCTTCTAGCAAGCCAAGAAAACAAAATTAGAACTGCATTTGCAACTACAATTCATAACTTAAACCACAACTAATGATTAAACTCACTTCAAAATAGCATTTAAACTAGTAATTAACAATACCCATAAACTAATTCAACCCATAATCACATGATCACACTCCAAGAATTGGGGTATTAGGCAAACATCATAAAAAAGTAAAAACTATTACCAAATTAATTAGCCATCAACTGGGTAAGAGAGATTTAGTCTTTACAATGCTTAATTTGCAAAATATTTGAAACCCACTTCCAAAATCTCCAAATTGAATCTCTAAGGTTCTTCAAAACTATGAAAAACTACAGAGAAAAGTCTTCCAAACTAATTTACTCTTGTCCAACTTATCCAACATCAAGTTCTCTCCTAAATAAAATGTTCAAAATCTAATTTATGGTCGCTGAAAATAAGTCACGAAGGGTCGTTTGGCGAAGTAAGTATGTAACACCTCGTATGCTAAAACAACCAATTGCAAATTTCAGGAGCTGCAAGTGGCACCGACGGGCACCACCCACGGACCGTAGGGGACCCACGGTCCATTTTCCAGGTGCGTGGTGCACCACCTGCGACTCTTCCTCGGAACCCTCTGAAAAAATGGCTAAGTGTCCACCCACGCCGGACCTACGGACCGTAGGTCAGACCATGGTCCATGGTCCAAGGCTGTAGGTCGGACCCCACATTTCAACTCCCACAACCCCATCGATGGTTAACCAGAAAGTACCATCGGTCCATCCACAGTTCGTCGGTCCCGTCCGTCGATGGCCCCTGACAGTAGTTAAGTTAGGGGTCGTTTTGTTTTTTCCTTATGCGTTGGACCCCTAAACTACGTCGTTTAAACCCTAAACTATGTAGTTTTGGTCAGTTTTAGCCTAGTAACTAAATTAGAATCTACCCTAAGCAACTCATTCAACAAAACTTAGAAAAATTAGAACACAGAAGGAGAAAAAATCGACCAAACTCTAGTTTAAGAACGCATCAGGTTTTCATCAGTTTCAGCCCTGAAATCGAAAGATTTCTCCGTAGAATTCATCACCAGGTATGTGGGATTTCACTAGTGGGTTCCTTTCGCCCATTAGGTCCCTAGAATTCAATTAGATGCTTGATTCCCTTAATATTATCTAGACCTAGGTTTCTAGATTTCAGCAGATCAGTATAAATTAGTTACTTTAATGTTTATAATCAGATTTTCATGATTTAGTATGGTTTGGTATAAATTCCTTCATAAATTCAGAACCCTAGTTATGTAGTTCTTTTAGTTCATGAATTGCACGTGCTAGGTCAGTTTATTCAGTTATACATGCTCCAGTTATGAATGTTTCATTATCAGTACATTAATGTTGCATTTTCAGTTACCATGTCAGTATTTTGAGCTATCCAGTATTACAACATTTCAGTTATAAATTGCTAAATTGCATAATCAATTGGGAGAAGCTTAATACCAAGTGGATTTGGGTCAGTCACCCGCAAGTCCTAGAACTATGTGCCCCGTAGGTTGTAAGTCCCCTTTGTGGGCATCATTTTAGTGATCACGTCAATCATGCCTGTAAACCTCTAGAAAGGTATATTGGGACCTCTCAATGGGG
The DNA here is from genome assembly GCA_036250505.1 of Solanum acaule. Classification (NCBI taxonomy): domain Eukaryota; kingdom Viridiplantae; phylum Streptophyta; class Magnoliopsida; order Solanales; family Solanaceae; genus Solanum; species Solanum acaule. The sequence goes on along the minus strand of JAJOOR010007214.1, from coordinate 8,836 downwards.
CGTATACATCGGACTACACATTTAGATCATGTGGTTTTATTTCGGTTATTCGTAGCTCCCATAGTTCAGTCAGATTCTATTGCATTGACCATGTTATCAGTTACAGTCAGATTTCAGTCTAAGCATGTTATAAACTTGGTCATTGCATTCAGTAGTTCATGATTCAGTGTTTTCAGTTTAGTATCATGTTTATCTCTTATCAATGCTCAGACATTATGCTTTGGTTCAGTTATGTTATTGTTCAACTTTACTCTATCCTGCATGTTCAGCACCTTCCAAGTACTGACGCATACTCTGCGCTACATCTTCTCGTGATGTAGGTTCAGGTTCTCAGCTTCCAAATCACGCATAGATCGGTTTCAGATCTTCAGTTCAGCAGCATCAGCGGTGAGTCCTCATTCTTCGAGGACGAATGACATGATTATCTTTCTTTGCTTTTAGTTTTAGTTTCAGTTTGCTAGATTTAGCTAGGGCATGTCCTAGCACTTCTAGTCAGTTAGAGGCTATTTTCAGACATAGTTAGATTCAGCTATAGTGTTAGAGTTTGACTTTTCAGTTGTTGTTTGAACTCTCAGTTTCATATATTCAGATTTAGTATATGGGTATTCCCCATCATTTCAGATTATCTCATGATTTAGCTTTCGCATAGTATTTCCTTACTTCAGTTTACCTTAGTATGCTTATGATATGCCAGCAAGGTTAGCTTGGGGTCACTCATGATCCTAGGTCCCGTGTCCGCGTTCTGGGGGTAGCTTCGAGGTGTGACAAAGTCGGGCACACCGAACCAATCGATGAGCCGTCCTTTGACCTCTTCCATTGCCTTTTCGCCTAGACATTCAGCATCCTCGAGTTCTGTAACTTTGGGCAATCTATCCTTGCTTTGAGAAACTGCTCGGCAATTCGCCGACTGCTCCCTTTCATCGTCGACTTAGTTTCTTCCTTCAGGGCTTGGCACAGATGAACTTTAGGCGGTCAGATTAGCCACTCGGCGGCACGCCAAGTGCTCTTAGCGATCCTTAGGCTCGCCCTTCTTCATTCCTTCAACTTGTTTTGTTCCTTTTTGCCTATTAGTGTCCTTGCTTTGTTCCTCAATCCATATACCTGAAAATCAAGGTTTTAGCATCAGTTTCTGGCATAAATTAAGCATTTGAGGACACTAAATCTATATAAACAAAGCCCTAGATGAGTCCAAATCTCTGACTCATCACCTATTATCATCTCCTAAACAAAGCAACACTTTTTATTTTGCTTCAATAACATGCAGGGCAAGTTCTAGACTAAGATGCAAAACATGGAATAAGCAAATTCTCACCACACATGGCACAAGTATCAATCAAGATGGATCAATTTCACTTCCAAGAGAGATAAGATCATAACATACTATAGAATAAAATAAGCTATATACAAAGTCACAACCATGAGCCTAGATGTCAAAGAGTTTACAATTTCACTAGCAATCAAGCATTCATAAGAAAGTACTACTCAAAATTAGGCTCAAATAGCAAGTATCACACAACTCAAAAGGGTCTTCTCTTTTCTCTCAAAAAAATAAAAATATTTTAAAGAAAATTTATTCCTAAGAAATAAAATACACTCGGTTTAAAGGGATTATCCTCAGGAAAAGAACCGAAAACAAAAACCAAGGAACCCATCCTAAAATAAAGAAAAGACTCAATAAAGCAGTAAAAACTAGGAATTCATTCATCTACCACACACTTAAAACATGGCATTGTCCCCAGAGCAACAACATAAGCTAAGACTGAAAGAAAGAATTTTTTTTATTATTATTATTATTATTATTTTTACATGAATTAAATAAAAGGTAAAAGAAAGGTTGGATAAAGTGTGCTGCTACTAACGAATAATTTTTTTTATTATTTTTATTCTTTATTAATTATTTTTGTTTTTATGAAAAAACATTTTCGTACCAGGTCAGTGACACGGATTGGATACAGACTTCACTAGATTTGTTTTTAAAAGCTATATTTAAACAAATCTAAAGCACACTTCACCCTAACCAACATGTGTGGAAGAATCCCCACCCCACACTTGAAAAGATGGTACGTCCCCAAAACATCAATTGAAATTTTTAAACAAGGGTTAGAAAAACTCCCCGAGGCCTTTAAGCCTAGCTAGTAGCATGTTCTCTCAAAAATCTTTTCATCAAGGGTCGTACGCACCCCACACCTAAGCTCTAACATGCTCCTTTCTTCAAATTATTGGGTACTCAGACTTACCCTAATCTGCAAAAACAAGATCAAAAGAAAAAATGTGAAACTAATAAAATAAGAAGTAATTTTTTATTATTATTTTCTTTTTTTATCTTATAAAATAAACTTATATAAATAAAAGAAAAAGTATAACCTAGAAAAATAATTAATTTCTAAGTCCCCGGCAGCGGCGCCAAAAACTTGTTGCTTCCAATTTCACACGCAAGTGTACGTGGTCGCGCAAGTAATACAGTGGCCCTATAAGAACCGAATTATCGAACCCAAGGACTTGTCGATTAACTATTTACTAAATTGTACTAATTCTAATTATTTATTCAAGGGAGGATTTCAGAAGATGAATGTATATTAACTAAACTAAAAATAAAGATAAAATGAGTAAAAACAATTAACTACGAAAAGATAGTTATTTACACAATCAATGAATGAATCGATCTAAGATTATGATTTAACTAACAATTGTGTTTAGCATCAATTTATTTAATTATCTAGTTACTAATTCACGGGGTTGATAATATAGTCATGATCTCCCGACATCTAACTGTCTACCACAATTGACAGGTAAACTACATCGTTGAGCGGGGATTGACTGAACCAACTATGGAACATTACGTTGTCTTCCCGTATTTGAGCCAAGCAAGGCACCTAGGTATATCCCTATCCTAGACACAAATCAATTCAAGTGATGTGCAAGAAAAGATCATGCTCCTTATATTCCATGTTATATTCCTCTATTCTTCTCCCGAGTTCAAAAGAAGACAATAAATTTATTCTAATGGTGGCCAAGCATCAAAATACTAATCACAAGAATATAAGAACAACCAATATGATAAACAATTATGCCGAATCAAAATCACTAAATAATTATTTTGTAAGTAAATATAATCCAAGAACGAGAAGTTTAACTCCACATAGACATAGAGCAATTACAACGAATCATTCAAAGAAAAGATGTAAAATAAATAAAAGAGAAAGAAAAGATAAAACGCTTATCAAAAGTTATTTTCTACGTTGTATCCTCCTCCCTTAATAATTAGTCTTATGGACTATTTATAGATGTACAAAACCCTTAATAAAATAATCGAGTCCAAAACAAATTAGGAACCTAAAACCTAAAAGAACTAGATTTCATGCGAAACAATGTTACGTCTGCTGCCTTCAATTAGAAGTGCCTTCAAATGTTGACACGTGGCCATGTAATTTCAGTTCAACTTCTGATTCTTTGCAACTTTTATAATAATAATAATAATAATATATATTCTTCAATTTAATATATTAAGTTGTCTGCTTGATTTCCTTCTTCAACCTTTCATAGTTAATTCAGTTTAGCTCCAAATTTCTTCATTTTTTCACCAATTTAATCCTACAAATAAAATATACTATTTAGCACAATACATAAAATTCATGCTCAAAAAGGACAAATATAAATACTAAATATGAGGTAAATAATGAATAAAAATATGTATTTTGGCCTCACATCAGTGTAGTTCTTTTGAGCTACATTCAAGGTCTTGCTTGCATAGTAGACCGGGTGAAATAAATTTCCCTTGTGTTGGCCAAGTACAACCCCCAAAGCCACGCTGCTTGCATCACACATTCGCTAAAATGGAATCCTCCAATCTGGAGCAACCATAATAGGAGCCGAAACAAGCTTCTCTTTTAAACACAAAAACACCTTGACACAAGCTTCATCAAACATGAAGACACTTTCCTTTTCAAGTTTGCAAAGAGGGTGAGCCACCTTAGAGAAATCTTTTATGAACCTTCGGTAGAAACCCGCATAATCCAAGAAGCTTTTAAACACCTTTAACCGAGATAGCAGGAGGCATCTTGGCGATAACTTCAACTTTAGCTTGATCAACTTGTATGCCTTCCCCCGAAATTTTGTCCCCCGATACAATACCTTCCTTGACCATGAAATTACATTTCTCCCAATTGAGAAAAAGGTTCTATTAGACACATCTACTCAACCAAGGTGCTCAAGGCACACTTCAAATGTATCTCCCACAACTGAAAAGTCATCCATGAAGACCTCCATCGATTCCTCTACCATATTAGCAAAAATAGAGAGCATACACCGTTGAAACGTCGCCGGTGCATTACACAATCCGAAAGGCATTCTTTTGAAAGAAAACATCCCATAGGGACATGTGAGGGTTGTCTTTTCTCGATCTTCCGGTGCAATGGAGATTTGATTATAACCGGAGTAACCATCTAAGAAGCAATACCATCAATAACCGGCAAGTCTATCAAGCATCTGATCCATAAAGGGCACATGGAATGATCCTTCTAGGTCCACACATTCAACTTTTGATAATCCATGCATATACGCCAATCAGTAATCGATTGCATTGGCACAAGTTCCCCTTTTTCATTAGGGACCACAGTCATACCTCCTTTCTTTGGAATACATTGGACGGGACTAACCCATTTGCTATCATCAATAGGGTAGACAACTCCCGCATCAATCCACTTAATAATCTCTTTCTTGACGACTTCTTGCATTGGAGGATTCAACCTCCTTTGATGTTCAATACTTGGCCTACAATCACTAGCCAATTGAATCTTGAGAGTACAAATATCAGGAGGAATTCCCACAATGTACGGCAATCGTCCACCCAATATCCTTGATAAATATTTTCAACACACTAACAAGTGCTTGTGCTTGCCATTTAAGGAATCTGCAGCAATAATCATGGGTGAAGTATTATTTGCTCCCAAGAACACATAACGAATATGAGGTGGAAGTACCTTCAATTCGAGCTTTGGTGGTTCTTCAATAGATGGCTTTGCAGGAGGACTTTCCCTATTGTTCAAATCGATATTAAGTTTCAAAGGGCTCTTAGAATAAGAACCTAAACCCGATAGAGCAGCCACTACTTCATCATAATCATGAATTTCCTCCCCATCATAATCTTGAAATCATGTATGGGTTCATGTGAATTCATCTTAAAAACATGTAATAGCCTCAATATATTAATGCATAAAAAGACATAAAAAAATCAATTAGATCATAATTTAAAAGAACCCATAATATTGGATAAAAACCCTAATTTCAATTGGAGATTCTAACTTGTAAAATTAAAGAATTTAGGAACTCTATGGAGGAAAGGACTCCATAGGTGAATACTATCATACCTTGATGCTAAAAGCTCACAAATAAATGGTGAATTTGGAGACTTGATCTTGAAATCCTAGTCTTCTTCTTCAAGCTTTAGAAAGAGAAATATTGGGGAAGAACTTGATCAACTTTTGGGAATTTTAGGAGAATGAGTTCAATTGGGTAATTTGGGGGCAAAAACGTTTATATAGGGTCTAGGATAGAAGGTAAACCGACATAGTATTGGGTTAGAATAATTAGGAAAATACCCAAAATCCCCTCTTAAAATAACATGCCGACTCAACCTACGGTTCGTAGGTCCACTTACAAACCATCCGAGTGAGTTGTAGGTCAAGTACTGGAACCTAAAATTTTACCCTTTTTCGATGGATCCCATGTACAGTCTGTTGGTCATCCTACGATCCGTACATGTCTTCCGTTGTTCCCAACATTGACCTTCAAAATTTCACTTAGTCTGGGCTCACCTACGAGACCTACCTATGACTCGTAATGGAATGACAAACCATCCTGGTGGACCGTAAAAAGGGTACTGGAACATGACATTTGAAAATCATTTGACTTGCCACCTACGGTTCCCACCTACGACGCGTAACTAAACCTACGGTCTGTCGGTAGTAACACCAGTTCTAGAAAACCTACATTTTTTCTTCTTTTCAAATCCAAGGTGTTACATACAATGAACAAGAAATGTACGTGACATAGTTACAATAATATTATGTTAACGATGATGCATCTCTATCAAGAAACTAGCAACATAGGTGATCAATCAATTTGTTTAAATGATGATTTGACATATTTGCTCACAGTCATTGTCAACCTCAATATGCAATGAGTTGATATTTAAGATCAGAGTACATCATCTTCAAGAGTTAAGTGATGTTTTAATTAGGGTGAGTAAAATACGTGTTTCACTCTTTTTTTCTTAACAAAGATTTTGTTCCAAAATTGAGTTTTCTTGTAAGATTTTCAATAAGGCATCTAGAAAGTATATTATCAAAATATGTTTACTCTTTTTTTTCGTTATGATTTTTTCTCACCGATTTTTCTTAGTAAGATTTTTAATGAGGCACATTGTTTGTTAATAAAACATCCAAGGAAGAATGTTATAAACTATTTTATCAAGTTGGATGTATTCTTGATAATTATACAATTCAAATAGATCACTGATTTATTGATCCAAATAATCTTAAGTCCAATAATCTGACTCATTCAAGTTAACCAAGAATAACTAAAAACAAGTTCGTTCCATGCCTCACATTTTGAGACTAAATAGATTCAAAATTTATGCTAACAAGCTCCAAAGGACTCCAAATTCAGATTCAAGTCAGCTTCTTCTTTCTTTTACATAGGTGAATTCTTAGAAATCTAGCTTTAATTTTCAAACAAATAAATTCTAGTGATTTACAAGTTAGGTAAGATATTTACATGGATCAACAAATGAGTATGACTTATGTACTTAAATATTTCACTTATGCCATTTCATAATTACGTTAAATAAAGAATATTTGTTTACCCTAATAATAATTGTCATTCAATAAATAAAAAAAGACACATTTTTTACTACAAAATTAATATTAAAATCAAGTAGGGCCCAAAAGATGAAAGAATAACAATTTAAATCATTAGTTGCATGGGATAAGTTGTGTTGGCCTAAAGCAAGTGGGACTAAATTTTCTAGATATATATACATGGAACAAAGTTGCAGTTGGGAAGTTGTTGTGGAACTTATGCAAAAACAAAGAAAAATTGTGGGTGGTTTGGATACATAGTTACTATTGGCAAAATGGTGTGTGGAACATACAAGCCAAACAGGCTTCCTGGGTAGTGCAGAAGATTTTGAAGGCAGCAAAACATCTACAAGAGGCTGGACTTACTGAGGTAGATATGAGGAGCATGACACAATATAGCATAAGCAAAGTATATATGCAAATGAGAGGTACAAAGGAGAAGGTAGGATGGAGATCACTAGTATGGACAAATTATGGTGCTCCTAAGTGGATTTTCATCATGTATCTAGTTGTACAAAGGAGACTTGCAACAAAGGACAGATTGGCAAAATGGAGAGCAATGCAAGACTTATTGTGTCCTCTATGTCAGTTAGTTAATGAAGATCATGACCATATATTTTTCCAATGTGATTATGCAGCAGAGATATGGAGGAGTATTCTACAATGGCAAGAAATAAGAAGGAATGTAATGAATTGGACGGAGGAAGTACAATGGGGAATGCAGTACGGCAGAAGCAGCAGGGCACTAATGTACATAATGGCAATGTCAAATGTTGTTTATCATATCTGGTTGGAGCGAAATGCTAGGATTTTTAAGCAGCAACAAAAACCAGCAAGCTACCTGATTAGGCTTATAATACAGGAGATTCATGGGAGAGGCAGTCGATATCCTAGAATAGCTAGTAGATTACAAAAGTTGAATACCTTCTCATAGAGTATAGTAGTAGTAATGAGATTTTGGTTTAGCAAGGGTGGAGCATATGTCCACACCAGCTAATTTCTTTGTTTTGTAACGTTTACTTGGTAAGTAAAATTTTACTTACAAAAAAAAAAACAATTTAAATCATTTTCGATACATTAAAGACATTTTTACCCATTTTTCTTTTTCCAGTTATACAAGCAACTTTTTCCCGTGGATCAAAACGATATGGGAAAAATCATGACCTATTTAAGGATGAAAAACTTTTTTAAAAAAACAATTAAAAGACAGTAAATTATAGGTTGTTGGGGAACAACGATTTTTTTAAAATAATAATAAGAAGAATAAGAATATTTGTTATTTAGCAAAATAATAGTACTGAAAATTAGATAAATATTACGGCTGTAATATTTTAAGTATTCAGAAATAATACTTGAGACATAGTCTTAAGAAACTATTTTAGGAGTGTAAAATGTTTCTCCAAAGTTAAATTGAAAAGTAATAAGTTGGGCTTCGCTTCCTCAAATTATTGCTTCCGGCTTCGTTTCAACTTATTTTGGCTTAAACGGCAAATTATTTGAAGCACTTTTTAACTTTGGCTTCAATTATTGCATTTGCCTTGTTTCAACTTTGCCAGACACTGAGATAAGTCAACAATAACTTTAAATAAGCTGGTTAAACCAAATTCAAACACTCTCCAAGTCAAGAAGTGAATGTCAAACTACATTCCTAATATTTCAAGAGACATTTGTCATCTTCAGAGACATGTAAAAAACATCGTAAGGGTGACAAAAGACCGAATGAAATAGCTAACAAATCTGCATTATAATTTCAATTGGATTACCATAAGATACAATTTCAAAAAGGTTCTTTCAAAGAAAATGAATACTGCATAATAAGATAGCACTAGATACCCCTATTTCGCAACCAAATCGTGTCAACCAAAACAATTGAGATAAAAGTAATGACAAATTTTTCAAAACAAGGAGAATGTGAACAGAATACTAGTCATTGGAGTTGCATTGCCAGCTCATGATTCCAAAAGCAAATACAACACCAG